>PVKA01009342.1:0-32185 GCA_004027165.1 Ctenomys sociabilis | reverse complement strand
GCCACCATGCCCGGCTAAGGAAGTATTCTTTCATTAGTGGAATTCAAACTGAAGCTGATGGCCAGAATGGAAACCACTGCTCTCTGGACTCTAGGTCCCACTGTCTTCATCCTTACACTATACTGGAAAGTGTTCTCCAAGGCGATGGATAATAATGGCAAGGAGCTTTTGAGCACTAACATGTATTCAACAATAATACTGTGACATAGCTGCTGTAATGTAGATGTATTTGGCCCTACATGCAATGCACTCTGGTTTTCTAGTATGTCGCAGTAGAAGAGTGTCTTAACTTGTTTGTGCTACTAAAATATCACAAAATCAGTAATTTGTTTTAAAAAATTACTTTCTCAAGAAGCAAAACAGATATATTTATGTGTACATGTAGGATAATTATACTGTTGATTTCTGCTGTTCTTTTGAAAGACGTTAATGCTTAAAATTTTTTTCTTTTAAACTTCTTATAACTTTTGCATTATAATTTTGTTTTCTTTTTGTTAAACCAATCTTACCCATTTATATCTGGCAACCATAGCAACCAATTTGAAGATGACATCATGCAATACAACAACCACTGTTGAATTCCTATTCCTTTGTTTAGTGAAATTTGCTATCATTTCTAATGTTGTTGTATTTTTTTTTACTCTTTTGTATTCTTACAAAATTTTGAAAAATTACTTTTTCACAGTTCTGGAGGGTTGGAAGTTCAAGACTGAGGGCCCAGTACGTGAGAAGGCTAGCTCGTGTGGGTACATGGTAGAAAGTAGGTGGGCCAAGAAGACAAGAGAGAAAAATTACAAATGGCCAATGCATGATCCCTTTGGCCCAGGACCCATTCAAAGCTTTGCATTCAAACCAACATACTGAGCAAAAATTGCAATGACTCTAAAACTCCTTCCTTTAGTCATAAAATTTTAGGAATATAAGAAGATCTTGACAAAATAAAGAATGTGTTTTATAAGTTATTTTAAATTTGGTTCTGAGTTCCTGGAAATTATCCTCTCCTTCAAAAAGACCAGCAAGACGGACCTAGGAGATGGCTCAATGGAATAAGCACTTCCCCGGCAAGCACAAGGGTCTGAGTTCAATCCCTGGTTCCGCCAAAAAAAAAAAAAAAAAAAAAAAAAAAGACAAGCAAATATGTCACAAGGTATAATCAAGAACATTTTCACAGTTACCATTTACACTTGTTGTTAAAAAGATATTTGGAATTAAAAGACTTAATACTTCTGAAAAGTTATACTAACAAACTATTAACCAAGATTCAGGGCTGGGTGTATGGCTCAGTGGCACATTGTTCTCCTTTTAAGTGCAAGGTCTGGAGTTCAGTTCCCAGAACCAAATAAGAGATCCAGGCCAGCAGAGGAAAACCAGCTTTTCTCAGCAAATGGAAGAATTTTCATGCACTTTCCTTAAGGTGAGGTTGTTACACTTGCAACTGTACTGGTTTTTCCTGCTCATTTTATTTTTATTTTTGTTAAACAAGTGCACATTGGTAGTACATAATTATTGCATATATTGTGGAGATTTGGCACATGTATACAATGCCTAGTAATTGTCTCCATGTCCCCTTCCCCCTCCCCTCCATCTCTTCGTACTCTTAGAAGCAAGACTAAGGCAAAGTCTTTTGCATTACTCTGCATCTACCGACTTTTTGAAGTCAAGTGTAGAAATTCTGATAGACCTTTAATTTTAATTCTTCACATTACCCTCTTTCTTAAGAAGCAATCTATTCCATGGAGCATTTAAGATTATATCTTTAAGAAAACAAGCTAAACCAGTGACTATGAATATGTGACGGCTCCTATTGATCTCCATCTTGCCAGCACCTGTTTATATATTTAATAGTAGTCATTTTATTGTATAGTGATACATCTCATTGCAACTTAAATGTGTATTTCCTGAATAACTGATGAATTTCAGCATATTTTATGTGTTTATGTACTTTTGATATATTCCTTTAGAGGGTTTTTTTGTTGTTGTTGCTGTTCTTTGTTTTTTGGCGGAACTAGGGATTGAACTCAGACCCTTGCACTTGCCAGGGAAGCGCTTATTCTACTAAGCCATCTCTCTCCAGCCCCCGACCTATTTGAAGAATTTATTCAAGTCTTGTGCATTTAAAATCTGGGTTGTTTGATTTCTTTCTGCTGAAGATTATGTGATGTGTTCTAAGGCTTTTTAGGAGATGAAATTTATAAATATTTTCTTCTAGAGTGTAGCATTCTTACTCTCAATAGTGTTTTCATTTAGCAAAATCTCCTTTTTGATAAAGTCAAATTTATCAGTTTTTTTGTCTTTATCACTGTAAGCCCTCATTGCCCAATATGAGGTACAAAAATTATTTTCTAGCAGTAATGTACTTCTAGGATTAACATTCAGAACAGGTTTGAGGAGATGGCTCAGTAGAATAAGTGCTTCCCTGGCAAGCACAAGGGCCTGAGTTCAATCCTAGGTTCTGAAAAAAAAAAACATCAGGTCTATAAGGAATTATTTGCAATTTTGTGCTTGCAAGTGTTACATTTCCTAAGGAACATATGTTGAAAAGTATAAATTTGCCAATAAATTATCTTTGTGAAATAAAAATGACTACATTATACGGCTATATTTCTAGACTGCTTCTTCTGTTCATTGCTCTGTGTACATCCCCACCCTCTCCCCAAACTTTGTTAGTACACTTTGTTCTAAGTTTACTACTGTGGTTTCCCTTAAATTTTGAGATAGGGTAGTATGATTAGGTCAGTTTTCTTTGGTTTTTCATCAATTACTTTAGTTCTTTAAACTTTCCAGGCAAGTGTTAGATACATCTTGATGGCACCTGTAAAATTATTCTAATTTTCTTCCAAAGTTACTCTTTTTTTCCTCCCTAAATGTGCTTTCACTGAATCCATGGGTTGATTTGGCAGGTATTAGTACCTGGATACTATCCAGACTTCTAATCCAGGGCTGGGGAGGTAGCTCAACAGTGCAAGCGCCTGCCTGGCAAGTGCAAGGACCTCAGTTGGATCCCTGATATGGTGTGCCATTTCAGCTCCGGGAACCACGGGTGTCGGCACGCGCCTGTAATCCCAGCATTGGAGAGGCTGAGATAGGAGGATCACTAGAAGTTTGAACTGTGTAGTGAGACCCTGTAGCAAATAAATAAATAAAGAGACTTCTGATCCATAAATATAATGCAACTCTTGTTTTATTCTGAATTTTTTTATTTTTTGAACAGTATTTTTATAACTTTTATCATACATTTCCTATCATTATATTTTTATATTTATGGCTAGATAGCCATCCTATTATAAATGGCACTTTTAAATTTTTTAATGTTGAATCATGTCTCTGTTGTGTAGGAATGCAATGTTTTCACGGCCTGCTACCCTTATATCCTGTCACCTTCCTAATGTTCCTGATTTCCAGGAGGTGTGTGTGTCTATAAATTCCTGGGAATTTTTCATGGAGGCAGATATGTGCTATGTGAATAGAAATGGTTTTATTTCTTTCTGTCTAGTCTGTGTGCTTTCATTTCTTTTACTTGTTTTGTTGAGAACTTTAGAATTTCAAAACAAAGTTCAATAAGAGTGGTGAGAAAAGATAGATTTATCCTATTCCTGATTGCAGCTAAACAGTGTTCAGTGTTTTCTTCTAAAATATAAACTGTAACATTTTCATTTTTGTTTGTAAATGCCTCTTATTATAATAAAACCATTTATATTTATTTTGCAAAACTGTTTGGAGGCTTCTTAAAAATTGGGAGTGGACATTGGATTTTGTCCAGTACCTTTTCTGTGTTTACTGTGAAAACTATATAGTTCTTCTTTTCCTTAAACTTTCTATACCATGATGAATGAACCTACTTAATTTTTAAGAATGAGTTTTCTTCTTGGTATATCATATTTGATCATATCTAAGAGGTACAATGCAATATTTTGAAACATATACATGTTGTGCAATAATAAATTAAGAGTTCCATCTATGCACAGTCATTTTTGTTTTGAGAATTATTAGACTATTTCAGTTATTTGTAAATATATCATAGATTGTTATAGACTATGCTACCAGACTGTAGAACACAAGAACTAATTCCACCTATGTAACTCTTGCCTCATCTCATTCCATCTTCGTATCTCTCTTTTCCTACTCAGTAGTAACCACTAGATAGCTCTTATTCCTAAAATTGACTTTTGTTAGTTTCCACAAGTGAGTGAGAACATAGGTTTCTGTGTCTAACTTACTTCACTTAACACAAGCCCCAATTTTATCCATTGTGACACAAACAAAAAGATTTTTTTTTTTTTTTGGAAGAACTGGAGATTGAACTCAGGCCCTTGCACTTGCCAGAAATGAAAAGACTCTTGTGGCTGAATAATATTCCTTTAAATAGGAGCTACATTTTCTTTCTCTTTTCATCCAGGGATGAACAGGTTAGTTGATTTCCTGTTTGTCAATAATGCTGCACTGGATAAGCGAGTACAGATGCATCTTTGAGGTAGTGGTTTCATTTTCTTTGGACATAAGCCAAGTCGTAAGACTGGTGAATCATATGATCATTCACCAGTATGAAACATGCCCGCCCACATGGACACAACATACAACCTGCAGCTGGTGCAGAGCTGGCTGCTCAACAAGCGCCTGTCCTGAATGTCATCTCCAATACAATTGACAAGCAGGACTTGTCACCTCTGTATGTGGCAAGGACAGCTGTACCGGTGATCTAGGTTGTGGGTGGCAACTAGCCCAGGCCCCACTACCCTCCGGGCTTTCCCAGTTCCAGATTGTTCAGGTCTTAAAAGTGAAGTCCTCTCTTGGGGCAGAAGTAGAGCAGTTGGACCAGGTTGAGAAATTTCTCAGCACCTGCAAAGCCAGGGAGGAGCAAGGAGAGCTGTCAGGACGGTTCTAAAAGATGTAGTTGCCAAATTGAAGTGTCTTTTAGATAATCTCCCAAAGGCAGTGTTGCCAGATGTCCTGGCTTCAATTATCCAAATCAGCAACAAAGAGGAGCTCCAGAATTTGGATGCTGTAAGCTTGAGGACAGCTTCAAGGTGACCACGCCACCATTTGTCAGGCAAATTGAAGGTCTGAAAGTGCTTCAGAAAGCCAGAAAACACAAGAAAAATAATGACAAATGGGTCTTAGCCATATGCTTTATTAGGAGGATTGCATACACCCCAAGTACTTTAGAGGATCAGGGTGAGAATGAAGACAGTGATGATATTGTCATGTTGGAGAAAAACGTGAACATCCAGTATACCAGATCAGGCCCGTGGAGTCTGGGTCAAGGCAGAGTCTGGGTCAAGGAGATAAAGAGTCAAAAAAAAAAAAAGAATTCATCATCAGTCAATGCTAGAATATGCTCTGACTAGAAATTATGTGGAACTTGTAACAAAAAGCACAACTGACGGCCTTGACATTCACATAGTCTGGTTTCTCTTGTGTAATGACGATTATGCTGTAGGAAACTGAAGAAAAGAGTTCTGGAGTACTTGGCTGTCAGACAGCTGAAAAGCAATCTGTAAGGCCCCATTCTCTGCCTTGTCTGCCCTCCTGGATAAATCAGCACGGGGAGCTCAGTGGCCAAGACTCTAGGCTCCCCAGACTGTATTAATTAATTAATTTTTTATGTATTTAGTACAGGGTCTACAGGGTCTCACTACACATTTTGGACTTGTAGTGATCCTCCTGTTGTCAGCTGGGATTATAGGCCTGTGTCATCACCTCCAGTTTCAGTAGCCATCTCAGTGTGTTCCGGGGCCAGGGCTGGCATGGCAAGTTGGGATCCAACCTGGGTCCCTGTACCTACCTAAGCAGGCATTTTAGTCCACTGAGCTATCTGATGGCTGACCCCATACTAATTAATTATTGGTTTTCTTTTGAAGTTTATTGCACATTTTGTTGATCAACCATTCTTGTCTTGAAAATCTGTAACATATGTATTGTTGTATGTTATCCTGTTGCTGTCTTTGTTTCTAATTTTTGTTCTTGCATTTGTTTTTACTCTTTAAAATAAATGAAATGAATTTTTTAAAAAGAAAGAAGGACAATAGTTTTTAGCATGTGCTATCTCTTGATGTGGGTATTAGGTACAATGATGGGACTGAAAATTCTTTACAATATGTGTACAGTTTTGCATGTACATTATACTTCAATAAATTGCTAAACAAACACACAAAATAGTAAATTTTAGGCATACACAATGACCATACTCATCATAAAAAATTGGGCCCATGAACGTTATATTTTGATTCTTTTTTTCACAATCACCCCTCCTCCCTTTAACCCATCTTCCTCTCTCTATTTACAAAGCTTTGTTTCTATTTTATCCATTTATTTGCTTTTTGTTTTTTTTTCTTTTTCCTTCCTTCCTTTCCCCTTTCACAACCCTAGTTTCCCTCTCTGGTTTTTTTTTCCTTTATTTTTATTTTATTAAAATAAAAATGTCAATCAGACAGTTTCAAGACACCTTAGCCGTACAGATTCGATGAATTAATACATTGCAAACTGTTTTCATAACATTTTGGTATTGTACAAGGTGCATACATGATATTATATTTACAGATATTATTTTAGTAGATATCTCTTATCAGTGAATTAAGAATATAGTTGCACTGATGGTGGTTGGACAGGATATTATTTCGGCTTTTAGTACTAGGGTCATCCACTAGGTAAATAATTATTGAATTTTTGATATAATTCAGGTATAAAAAAATAAGATAAGTAAGCAACTACATTCTTAATTCCCTCTCTGTTTGAACAATTTCTTCCCATTTCATAATGTCTGTTGTTTGCTTATTCACTCTCTTGGGTTCTCACACCAGGAAGACAGTGCAAAATTTACATATGTGAGTCTGACATTTATTTCACGGGGAGAGTATGGTCTTAAGTCGCATCACGGCAGCTCTAACACGAGGTGTGTGTGTTCACATCAGGAGTTGATGAGGAAAAAAATCAAAGGAGGAGAAACAGGCAAGTAGTTCCCATGCAGCTTCTCACCTCTCCTCGTTTTGGGGGCAAGTGGGGCTTCCTGTCAAATAAAGGGGTTTCTCTTCGTGTTCTTGCTGACTGGCCCCCATCCATTGTACTGTTTTGTAGTTCGTGCATCATATTTACCCTCCATAAACCAGAGATCCATCATTATTCAAGGGTTCCCTTTGCTTGTTTTCTGTTTGCTTTTTAGGATCCTTCTGTAGGTACTTTTTGTATTCTGCCTAACTTATTTGGTTGTACTATATGAAAAGAATCTCCACTAGACTTAACTTTATTTTGGCCAGTACTGTAAGTTCTCAACATCAAACACTACCAAGAAGTTTCCACTTGAACACCAGAGAACCTTTTGGAAGTTGGGGTTTATATGACAGTAGAGAAAAAAAATGGAGGCATAGGAGGAGAGTTAGAACACAAACTATAACAAAAGACATCTTTTTCCTTGCCAAAAAAAAAATTGGAGGTATTTTCAGAGTTCCAGGAAAGAAGGTGTTCACTCTTCATAACTGAATTTCAATTGCATTTTTCCTATGTGTCTGTAATACTCATCATGCTTTTTACTTAAATCACAGATAAGATGTTTCACAGCTGCAATAAGCAAATCTGCTATTCATGTGCTTAGCCATATTTTTTATTACTTATTATGGTCCTTGAATGAGGTCACAAGGTAATAGGCCAGAAGGATGAAACACACACTTGTGTGCATGCACACACACACATACCCACACAGAATGGGAAGACTTTATTATATAACAGTCCATCTCCCCTCTGCCCTGGACTCATAAAATGCAAATGGAAATTTCATAATTTCTCCATAGTTATTAGATCTGTAACTAAACAATGTGAAATATTGGTCCATTCCTTACTTGAATGCTAGAGACTTTCACTGAAACTATTTCTTATATTTAATATTAATTCTGGGACATATAAATCAGATCAGGAAACTTTATAAGGGTTTACATAGCCTGAAAAAAAATCACTTCATGGATATTAGTTTTAACTTTTATCCTTTGGTTTTGTCCGTATGTTCTCTGTAGGGACTGGCGAGACAGCTCAGTGGCCTAAAGCACCTGCTTAGGCAAGCTTAGGTAGGCACGGTTCGATGCCCAGTACCCCACGCCATGCCAGCCTCCCCCTCAGGGTGAGCTGTGCTGGCTGAAAACAAAAATGTTCTTTGTATAGTTCACAGAAATAGCATTTAATTTTCTGATATATTAATAATGTGGCTATAACTCATTGCACAAATGAATAAACTTATCAAGAGCTATGGCATAGTCTACATTTATTCAAAAATAGTAATTGTACCAAGGTTAATACCAATGGCTGCAGTTACAACAGGAACGAAAGACAACAGCTACGGTAGATGAGTCAGCACTCACCTAATTGTACTCATCTATAGCATTTAACTCCAGGCAGTTTGAAAGATAATGGTACCTTGTTTATTCTTATATGAAGGTAGTACATGGATGATTTGTCACATTAAGTATCTGGCTAATATCCATTGTGCTGATTTTCCAAGGACTACAAGGTCCTCTTGTGTAGGGGACTCTTCCGGGTCCTCGTCTCAGTCCAAGAAACCAGTATTTGTAATCCCAAAGTTACGTTACTGGAATCCGATCAAGTTGATTCCAGTCTACCACTTTCCATGCAGCCCACAGTGAAAATGAAGACACTAAATTATATTTTTAGTCATCAGGGAGTCGAGGGGCTCTCGGTCCTGCCATGACATGGCTTTCCGGAACCAAGAGAGCGACCCAGAGCCTCACGCAGTTTTATTCAGTGGAGGAGTGGCTTCAGGATTGACTGAGAATTGTGGGAAGTAGGTGACTACTATGAGCTGAGCTAGGTGGGTGGCCTACATTTACCTCTGCCATATGCAGAGAGGATATGCAGAGAGAGTAATCTGCATTATATAGTATTTAATGTTTTGGGAAGTCTAGGGCTTCAGCTTTGACATAGTCTTTCAAGCCCCAGGAAGTCATAGCCTCTATCTCGAGGCTCGATCCCAGCTGGCAGTGTGGAGCATTAGCTCTACCATCCTGTCTCCACCAGGCTCACATTAAGGAGCAGTAGGCTTACCAGGGAAACACACATGCCACCTTCAAAGACTATCACCAGCACCTCAGCTAGACCAATACAATTGCTTAAGGCCAACTGAAGGATAAACAGAAGTCCTAGCCAGCTCTGTACATAACAATATGAGGAAATAGGATCAGACTCAGTTAAAATGGAGACAGTCACTCTTCTTTCAAGGAGAGCTACTCAGGTGGTCCCCCACACTCTTTAAAAAGTTTCAAGTCCTTTTTTGAAATTTTTTATTCATTTTAATGAGGAAAAAAAAATAAAATAGCAATGAAACAGTTCCAAAACAGGTTAGTGGGACAGTTTCAGTAATTAATACATTGCATATTGTTGTCTTTGTAGTAGTTATTCAAAGGACAAGATGCAAACATGATATCTTGTCTAAACAATATTAGTACAAACTTTTCTTCTCACTGAACTAAGGGAAAGTAGCTGTATATCTATGCTATGTTGTATATACATGCATATTTTTTCACTACAAAATTGTCCTTTATTTATATCCCCCTTTTTTGTTTTATTTTGTCAGAGATGGGTGTCCCATTGCTGTTAGAGAAGCTGTATTTGGAGAAGTCTTTAAAGGACCTCTTCATACTTGATACCTGTCCAAATATTTGTAGGAACATGAATTCAGCAACATAACCCAATATAGTCCAATAGTCCATCATAGGAGTTACCAGTACAACTGGCAATTGTCCAAAGTTGTTGACTTAAGACTTTGCTCAGTGTATTAATTTACTGTGTATACCTCATGGTTGCAATTTTCTGCTGGATGGTTAAGACCAAGTTAACTTTTACTATCTGACAAATTCAGTCAAGTCCCCTCAGGATTTACTCTAGAACCATGTACAGTACCTTGTGAATTTTCTCTCAGTGTCATTCATCTGGAATAGTCACTGCCATTGCTTCACCATCTGCTCTCTGTGAAAGCCTGAGAGAATTTTTCTCTCTAGGTGACTCCTCTTAGGCACACTATACATCACTGATCACTTTCCTCCATGGCCCTGTAATCTCCTTGATCAGAAAATTTGGAATACCACTTAGTTACAGGATGTCACAACAGAGGTTCTCTTATGTCCTGAGTCCTCATTGACCTTGAAGGGCTAGGGCCAAAATATTGACTGTCTTTTTAGGCCATCTATCTGTCTAATTTTTGGTCTGAAAACTTAAAGAGTTTTGAGTCCTTGAAATACAAATTAAGAATAATTTAGAAAGTACGGTAGTTATATAAAAAGGAAGAAGAAATCAAGCAAGGGAATCAACAAAGGATTAATTGTTGAAGAAGAAGAAGGCCTTTTTTCTCCTCACTGAATATTTTAATACATATGAAATGATCAATACTCTTGCTATTAATAGTTATATATTAATATATATAGTACATGTATACATATGCATATAATATACATATGTATATGTATAACAGAGAAAATAGATGCTATATTTTATTTTTAAATGCTATATTTTATATCAATATAGTTCTACTTTTATTTCATCTATTTGATATTTCATGTTGAATTTCAGCTTTAGTAGGTAAGTCAAGAAGATCACATTATTTGAATGGTTAGTATATTTTTCTAAGACAATATTCATTTGAGTCTGAAAAATTTTAAGAGAAAAATTTTAAGAGTAAAATCTCTTATCTACAGATTATCTACTTAACTCCTTAAGGTGTAGGTCATCTTCCATGTTTTAGCCAATCACTCTATGTTCTTTCCATATTTTATTTATATTTTTGGTGCTTTTGGTATTTTTTTTTCTGCACCTAGAACAGGGTCTACAAAGGTCTCACTATGTAGATTGGACTCATAGTGATTCTCCTGTTTTCAGCCTCCTAAAGCCCTGGAATTACAGGTGTGTGCCACCACACCCAATCTCATTTGCCTTTCCGTCTCAGCATGCCCCAGGGGTGGGGTCAGCAGAGCACCAGGGATTGAACCCCAGCCGCTGCACTCGGCCTGAGCAGGTGCTTCAGTGCGTTAAGCTATCAGGCCAGCCCAGTGTGTTTGAAATAGGCAATCTTATGCTATTATCATAATTGCTATCTCTCCATTAAATAAAGAAATGTGTTAACAGTTAAAAGCTTTCTTACACTAATACTTTATTACAAAGGAATTGTTTATAGGACAGTATACAGTATACTATAGCTCATCCATGTAGAGAATTTGTTAGTAAAGAACAAAAATTATCTCATAATAGATTGATGTCATTTATTAGACGGCTTCGCAGAGTACCTTCCCAAAACATTATAAAACAATCTGATCCAAAAAATTCCTTTAACAGAGATATCCTGCTTCTTTTCTCTCTTTGATTCTTTTAAAATTTCTTTTCCTTTTCTGCTAAATACTTGATTGCATATGAAATCTTATTATATGATGTGGAGAAGAAAATGTATACTCAAATATTCCTTTCTTTTATGTAGGCTGTTAATCTTTGCTTTAAAAAAACACCCTCTAAAAATATGATGTATACATATTGTCTCCCTTGTGTGAGAAGCTAACATAATAAACAAGATCCAAAATCGTGTAATAAATATTGTAAAATGGAAAGAAACTTCAAAAGGAAAGAAAACTGGTGGGGAGAATGGAGCAAAGAAAATCTAAAAGATAGACAGACAGACACACAGACAGATAGACACACAGACAGACAGACACACAGACAGACAGGATGGGATGGGATGGGATGGGATGGGATGGGATGGGATGGGATGGGATGGGATGGGATGGGATGGGATGGGATGGGATGGGATGGGATGGGATAGGATAGGATAGGATAGGATAGGATAGGATAGGATAGGATAGGATAGGATAGGATAGGATAGGATAGGATAGGATAGGATAGGACAGGACAGGATAGCTAAGGTAAAGGTTTGTGCTAATATTGTTTGGATAATTCAATGCTGATATCCTATACTCTGATAACTAAAAATAATGATATGCAATGTAATAACAATTGTTACCTTCATATTATTTTGTTTTGAAATTTTTTAGCTTTTTCTCTTTAAAATAAAAAGACCTTGTATGAACTTTTGGGCAGTAACTCAGAAATACTCCTTTTTGAGAAAGCTTTGATATTATTTGGATATCATAAAATTCACCATTTGAAGGGTACATGTCTGTGAGGTTTTGTTTATGTGCAGAGACAGAATATTATCAATAGCTAATTCCAAAATGGTTTTGTCACCCTAAAAGTAAACCTCATATCTATAGGAATTCAATATTCCACTTTCCTTGAGCCCTATATTCAGCAAATACTATTTCTCTCTGTTTCTCTCCCCCATCTCCTTCCCTCCTTTCTTCTTTCCTCCATCCCAGCCTCTCTCCATTTCCATTTGCCTATTCTAGACAGTTAATATAGATGAAATCAAATGCATTGTGATCTATTTGTGACAGATTTCTCTCACGTACTATAACAGATTCAAGGTTACTTGTGTTGTAGCATACATCATAATAGTTGGTCCTCCATGTCCACTGGCTTGCTTTCATGGTTCCTCATCCAATCATAGATCAAAAATATTTGGAAAAGAAAATGTATTTATGACATGTAATGTATATTTTAGCCCCTGATTTGTACTGAAGTGTACAAGTTATTTTACTAGCCAGTTTTCCCTGAGCAATACAGTGTAACAGCTACATGCACATTATTTACAATGGATTAGGTATTGTAAGTAACCTAGAGATTATTTAAAGTATACTAGAAGATGTACATAAAATACACACAAATATTACACCATTTTTTTAAAAAAAAGAAACTTGACTATCCATGGGCTTTATAAAGGAACTGCCTAATTTTATGTTCCCAGTAGCAATATAACAGGGTTCCAGTTTTTCTTACACTTGCTGCTCATCTTTATGATTTTATCTATTCTAATGAGACTGAAGTAGCATCTCAATATGGTTTTACATTGCATTTTCCTAATGAGTACGTAGGCTGAGCATTTTTTATTTATTTATTGGCTATTTACGTATCTTTGGACAAATGTCTATTCAAATACTTTGCCCATTTTTAATTAGGTTTGTCTTTTTTCTTGTTGAGTTATAAGAGTTTTTCATATGTGCTGAATGTAGCCATCTCTTGGTATCTGCAGAGGGTTGGCTCTATAATGTCCTGTCACGTGCCAAAATCCATAAATGCTTAAGTCCTTTATTAAAAAATACATTAGATAGTAGTGTGCATATATGATGAATGATTTTCTTTAAATCATTTCTAGACTTATCATACCTGAGGCAATATACTCTTGTGTAAGTCATTGTTACATTGTGTTGTTCAACCAACAATGATGATGAAAAAAAAGTATGTTTGCATGCAGTATGGATGCCATCAACCTAGAGCTCACTACTAGTGTTCAATCCAAGGTTGACTGAATCTGGTATGTGTAGTCTGTAGGTGAGCAGGGCCAATTGTATATGATCTACAATTACTCATTGCCACTCTTGGGGTCGTGTCTTCACTTCCTATGCTGTGTCCTTTCAGGTTTAAAAGTTTTCAATTTTGATGAAATCCAGCTGATTTATTTTTCATTTGTGTTTTTGGCCATATGGCCAAGAAATCATTGCATAACACAGGGATAGGAAATTCTGTACCTATGTTTTCTTCACATAAGGTCTTGCTATGAAGTGCATGCTTGCCTCAAATTCACAGCAATCCTCCTGCCTCAGAATCTCGAGCACTAGGATCATGGGCGTGTGCCACACACACAGCTGCTTCTCATATTTTCCTAGTTTTAGCTTTATATTTAGTTATATGATTGACTTGGGGTTACTTTTTTGCATATGATGTAAGGTGAGAACACAATTTCATTCTTGCATATAGGAATATCTAGCTGTCCCAACACCATTTGTTGAAAAGATGATTCTTTGCCCTACTTGTCTTTTCACTATTCTCAAAATCACTTGACCATATATGTAAGTGCTTATTTTCACACTGTCACATCTATTTCATTGATTTATATGTTTTTCTTTATGGCAATTCCATATTTTTGATTGCAGTGAATTTTCAAATTGGTAAGTATGTATCTCCAACTTTGTTCTTCATTTTGAGAATTGTTTGGACTATTTGTGTACCTTTGAAATTCTATACATCTTAAATTACATTTTAAGATCAGCTGATTAGTTTCTGCTCAGAAAAAAAGCAGCTATGATTTTGACAGATATAGTTTAATTTGAGAGATATTGTCATCTTTATGCAATTGTGGGTTCTGATCAAGCAATGTGGGTTTATATCCCTATCTATTTAACTCCCCTTTAATTTTTTCCAAAGTTTTGTGGTTTCCAGTGTAAAAGTTTTAAGCTTACTTCATTAAATATGTTCTTTAAAGTATTGTATTCTTTTTGATGCCATTTTAATTGGGTCTATTTTATTTTCTTAATTTGATTCTTAGATTTTTCATGTCTAGTTTATAGGAAGATAATTGCCTTTGCTCATTGATCTTATGTTTTGCAAACTTGCTGAAACCATTTATTACTTCTTATAATTCTACTGTAGAAGAAGCTCCTTTGACATATTTATATCCCCTCCTTATTCTTTAGGAGCATGCTAACATCTAAAATGATTGATGAAAGCCCAACACACAAGGACTGAGTCAGGCTTTCGGATATTCTTGATAGGATGGTGAATTCTCGCTTTGCCTTCTCAGCTTCTAGACTCCATTTGTCAAGCCCACGTGAGAAGAGCCTTTCTGAAAAGCTAACCCGTATTCACTCTCTTCTTCTGTGTATGAATTTGGTGCCTAGAAGTGGGTATCAGAGTCAACCTGAGCTCCCTCCATAGATATTAGAGTTCCAAACCATAGATATTATGTGGAAGATATAAACAAGGCTCTGTCATGCTATTTGCCTCATTTTTCTTTTTCTTTTTTTTTTTCTTTTTTTCTTTTTTTTTTTTTTTTTTTTTTTTTTTTTTTTTTTTTTTTTTTTTTTTTTTTTTTTTGGTAGAACTGCACATTGAACTCTGGCCCTTGCGCTTGCCAGAGAAGCACTTACTCTACTGAGCCATCTCCCCAGCCGCTATTTGCCTCATTTCTAATCTGCATTGTAATGCTCTCAAGCACAAGTACTACAGAAGAGTACTATATTAGGGGCTATTGGATATTTGTAGTCACAGTAATAATGCTGGTACTTTGATCTGCATTTTTAAAAATTCTTCTGTTTATTCACTACAAGAACCTGGAGGAAAGAAGGGCTGGATCTTATATCTGCATTTTGCCTGTCTTAAAATAAACATTTTGTGTAGATACCATCAATAGGGAAGATTTACTATTGTGGAAAATCCCATCCACTTGCTTAGCATTTTTAGAAATAGTTAGATCTCAGATTTTATCTGGATATGTCTTTATCCTAAAGGAACTATTAGATATAATTCAAATTAGTAAATAGTAGGCTGCAGAGATAGCTCAGCATCTTAAGCACTTACCTGGCATGTTCAGGGTCCTAAATCCAATCCGAGGTACTGCAAAAAAAAAAAAAAAATCCGAGATTCTGAGCCAGGGAAATAGTCAAAAGTCCAAGCACCTTCCCGGTAAGCACAAGGACTCAGGTTCATTCCCCAGTATCACATACCATGGCAGTCTTGGAAACCTGAGTGTGCCATGCTGGTCACCAAAGCTGGGTGTGATGATGCATACCTGTAATCCCAGTGCTGGAGAGGCTGAAATAAGAAGATCACTAGAGTCAGAGCTGCATAGCAAGACCCTGTACCAAATACATAAATTTAAAAACAAAAAAGTAAATGGCCTGGTATTTTTTATAAATCAAAAGATCATGTTACATAATATCAAAAAGACCATATGCATGATTTATATACTATCTGGATAGAAATATACTGAATTTTCTAAGGTAGTACCAAGAAGGAAGAAAAATGGGTAAATGAATAAACAAACTAAGAGTGCAATACATTTTTTTCTACAAGAAATGCTACAGGTCAAGTAGATAGTCTATCTATAGATTACCATGCAGATAATTCATCTATGAGTTTTCAGTTGACAAGGAAGATATAAAGTTATATTATTTGAAGGCTACTAAAATACAGTTCTTCCTTCCAACCAACCCTAATAGTTCCTCAAATTGCCTACTCCTTCCCCTTTAAGCATGTCGCTAAGAAACCCCTAATAATTATAAATACATTAACTAGATGAGATATAGTATAGGTGGGAACCTGTATCCTAAAAGAATGAAAGCATTTCAACATAGTCAATACATAAACAGTTCACTTAATGCATGCCCTGGAATATATCCACAAAATAAGGGGAAAACCTCCTTCTTAGATTTGAAAATCTACACATAGTGGGTTATCTTAACCAATCCAGATCTTACTGCCCAAGAGAAAAATTGCAAACATATTGTTAAAATAGTGTACCCTATGGTGGAAGAATCTGAAAACAAGTTGAGATACAATGATCAGAAATAACATGTCAACCCATTTAATTGAATGAAACAATATCCTGAGACATGCAGTATGTCACAGGAAAAAGAAACACAATATTTAAAAGTTGTCAGTGTTTCCTGATAGATATTAAAAGAACTGTGCAGAGCTGATAGAGGTAACTAAAGTTAAGTTCCATTTAATGTAGTAAATGGATTTCTGTATTAGTACTATGCCTCTTGTAATTGGGTAAACTTTAGGTCCTGACACTGACCATCTTTGAATGGATCAATGACAATTCTGCTCCTCCTTTTGAAAACTTGAGAATTTCATTAAGATTAATGGCAATGACACCAAAACAATGTCATCGTTGAGATATTACCTTAACAGCCAAGTACTTTTTACTTTTCTAGTAGTTTTCCATACATGTATCACCTAAAAGGAAAAATAATGAAATTACACTAAAATATTTAAAATCAAGGTAAAACCTTGAGTGTATACGTGAGGGAGTATGGTGGTACGGGATGGCACTGGGGATGGCATCAAAAATAGCTAATATGGATGAAATAGGGGAAGAAAATTCAAGTGATATAAGATACAGAAAAAGATAATTTAATGCTCTTTGGAGGCATATAAGAATATCATTCTAAAAAGGTAATGTATTTAGTACAGGGTCTACAGGGTTTCGCTACATAGATTGGACTCATAGTGATCCTCCTGTTTTCAGTCTTCTGAGCACTGAAATTACAGGCATGTGCCACCATGCCCAGTCACAATTGCCATCTCAGCATGCCCCAAGGGCGGGGCTGGCACAGCATGCTGGAGATCGTACCCCATCACCTATGCTCTGACTAAGCAAGTGCTTTAGTCCATTGAGCTATCTGGCTGGCCAAGAGTATCATTGATTGTGTCTTCTGGTACCGACTTGCTTCTGCAACTCTCAGCAACTTCTACGTTACTTTCACATGTGATGTTTTTGCCTTTGAATAGAACATGGTAGCAATCATTTCCTTAATTGATTGGCATGCACTTTTCAGAGCCATCCAGCACAGCACCCAATAGTTAGTAAATTCTCTCCCTTGCTTTTTTCAAAAAATAAAACTCTATTCCTTTGGTAAAAGTTATATTCCATAAAATCTATAACAACATGCACAATGGAATAGCGTTGCTTCATCCCACTTATACTGGAAAATAATAGATGATGCAACATGCTGGTGAGGAAGTAGAGATGAAAGAAGGCTTTCTCACCAGCATGTTTGGGAGGAAATGCAAATGGATGCAGCTGCTCTGGAGAGACTTTTGTGTTTTTTGATTGGCATAAATATACAAGCACACTATTATCCAGCAACCCTACTCCTGGAAATAAATCCCTCTCCCTCTGGCTGTTCTGTAGATACATGAGACTTGTAAAATGACATGTGTGAAGAAGACTTGTAAAATGACTTCTTGTTGCAGGAGATGGAGGTGATCCTCATGTTCACCACCTAGAACAGCCGGATCTTCACACAAATGTCTATTCATATTCAAAGTGATTTGTGACAAGGATTCAGACAGGCTAGGTCCGAGACAAAGGCTCAGCTGAGACCTCTGTCCCAAGCTTAATAGGCTGGATGCCTTGTCCTGCCTTGCCCTGCCCCTCTTTGAAGTTAGGGCACAAATACGAGACTGAGTTTCACCAGTCAAATCTGTCCCCCTGAGATATCACTGCACAAATGAGCAACAGGAAGGAAGGATCCAGTTTGTGTCCATCTTATTGGCAAAGCCAGAAGAAAAAGAAGCAACATCTGGGTGCTTTGGAGAAGCAGTGTATAGGAGCAAAATTTCTAGGACAGAAGTGACTTAACAGGTGCCTGTAAGCAACAGAACAAGCAGCAGCATGTAGGGCCTTGGCACCCACCACTAATGTGGTACCTCAGGCCCACTGTGCATGTCGTCTAGCATTTCACTTGTACAAGAGGAACCTCTCATCTATTTTTTTTTCCAGCATTTCTACTCAAAAAGCTTGCCACCTACAAACTAAAGACGAGGTTTATTTTATAGTGGTTTCAATCTATAGTTGCCTGGCTCCAAGCCAGGGCAGGGGGGTCTGGCAGAAGAAAGCTACTTATAGGCTGGTGCATGAGAAGCAAAGAACCTACTACATTCTCAGCAAATATTAACATCTGTTAATTCACTCTCAGTCCAATCTTTAGGCTTCTCTAAATATTGTTCCAGAGTTAAAGTTTGCTGACGAGGTTATATTTAGATTTGTGTGTTCAGTTACACTAACACATTTCTATCACCAGGCATGAGCACCAAGAGAGTAGATAGTTATGCCATATAACCTTCCACACACTCTCATAGACCCAGTAGTAGAGCAAAACAAATACAAATTTTCTCTAGAGATCAGAAGCTGTGTGTTTAATTATTTTGGAAACACAAAGTAGGTCTTTAGATCTATGGCTATCTAACAGTGACTAGCAGGAGGTGATCAGAGATTATTCTTTGTGATGAAAACAATTTCCCTCACACCTTGAACACCATTAGGAATTCTTCATAGTGCTCTGTTGTTATCTGCTTTGTGTCACTTTTGTGAATTTCCTCCTCTGCCTTCCCCATCCATTAGAAAGGGTACAATTACAAATTCACAAAACAATTGAACTTCAAGTTTGAAGCAGCATTTCACCCTTGGCAACCAGAATCTTTAATCACGTACCTTGTGAGTAAAACATAGAAGCTACTGCTTTACCTTGATGAACAAGAGTCAGTACTTGCCATGTAGGGCTCTCAAAGAGCTGAAAATGTTGATGAAAACATGCAATAATTTTAGATACCAGCTACAGAAAGACTTTACATCAATTAGAGTATTTTATGCAACATAGCTTTATTTATTAGTTGAACTGCTCAAAACCAAAACCAAGCAGAATTTGGTCTTCTTTAAAGTATAATTTCTGAAAAGAAAATAGATGAAGAAATGACTGTCTTTATGCCTTTAGTTTGATCAAGTAAAATATGTGTTTTTAAATACATTTGTTGATTTACATTTATTAATTTAAAGTACACCTGTTTATTTCAATTTACAATTGTTTATTTCACATATATTTAAGTGAATTTCACTGAAATTTTTAAGAGTGAATTTTTCCTTCTAAATTGATCAGTGACTGTTTCTGTGGGTAGCATGTAAATACCTGCATGTTTATCAGTATTTCTACATAGGAATGGTGTTGCACACTGACAAAATTTTCAGTGTATAAGTTGTTCAAATCAGTAAATGAAAGTATATGTATTTAAACATCAAAATGTGTTTTTATTTACAAATATTCATTGAATTGTGCTCTTGCCGCTCCACTGTGATAGAGAAGAAACAGATGTGGTCCATTCTGCCATTATGAAAATTCCAGTCTTGGGAGAAATGAACTAAACATATTTACATGAAGGACCTGCACATCCTGCTATTTTCTTTACCTGTCTGTCTTCTGTTGCTTCATCAATCTAGTTAAACCATTTACCTTTGTTATTTTCCCTTTGTTGACATAATCTCCTAGGATACCAGAAATCTATGAAGGAAACTTATTTAATCATTAGAGTAATTTAAGGAAGTAAGAAGAAATTGATTAAAGAGAGATCTGTCTAAGGTATCATGCCTATGTTGCCTTAAAGTTCATATAAAATAACCAAATCACTATACTGAAAGGTGGTTCATTATTAGACATATGACCATGATGGCAGAATTCTTAAATATTTGAGCAAATATAGGTAGAAATGTGTGACTGATGCTTCAAAGCTGTCTCAAAAGGGACTGAAGAAGGTATGTGATCCATGGTACAGAAAAGAAGAAAGGAGCTAAAAAGCCAGTTGGGCTACCATGCAGGTCTCTGATGAGCCTGTATATAAAAATTGAAGATGCCATATGTCTATCCAGTGATGATGATGATGATCAAAACACCCTAGTTTTGAGAGGTCTTCTGGAGTGGTACCTTATGGAGGTGCTTCAGCCTTTTCCCATGAAAGATCATAATTAAGAACTTGAAAGAGGACATTGGCTTTTGCTTGTCATGTTTACCCAAAGTATCATAAAACTAGAAGGACTATTCCGAAAGCTCTTGATAGCCTGGAAAAATGGACCAAAGTTTGCCAAAAGGAGCATAAATTGATCAACGTAAGGTTATGCATTCATATTAGGGAAACATCTGCCCCTCAATGGAATAGCAAATGGGTTTACCAGCAGCACACATGGTGGTTGACAGTAACTTCAGCATGACTCAGGAACATGGTATGTCTGCTGGGTAACTTAATTTGATGCTTGAATGCAGATCAAAGATTGTGCTAGTGAACCACACTTGTAATATATTCCATCCCCAATACCACATTTTGAAGGAAATGTTGACCAACTGGAGTATGTCCAGCTCAGAAGGGTGAGATAAGAATGAAAAGGGAATTACAAACAGTTTCACAGAAAAACACACACAAAGAGGACATCTAACCTGCAGAAGAAGTGATGTTCATGGAATTATAATAATGATCTTCAGGTTCTAGGAAAAACTGATCTCTGGAAAAGCAATTATGATAGATCTTTGTGTCTGGAAGAGTAGAACTGGGACAGAAAGGTAGGAACTGATGTGGGGAAAGTTTTTGCTGAATTTAGAGATCTTTATAAACTCAGACGTTCTTTATGTGGACTGTCTCAGTTACTCTTCTCTCATTGCTAGGACAAATACCTGACACCCAATATGAAGGAAGAAAAGGCTTATTTAGCTCACAGTTACTAGAGGTTTCAGTCTATACTCAGCTGGCTCCAAGGCAGAGGGGTACAAGGCAGAGAGCAACCTTTCATGGCAGCGGTAAATAGCAAGAGAGCAAAATGGAGGAGTAGCAGCAATGATGGCTACAGAGAGAAAGCCTGTCTCCCTTAAATGCATTCAGGCTATCTGCCACAGGCTGGGAGAAGAACTCATACCCATAATCCCAGCAGTACTAAGACTCATAATCCCAGTAGACCATGAGTTAATTTCAATTCTAGAAGTCCTGCCCCATGAGGCCTTGGGGAAACAACTTGATACAAAGTGTAACATGGAGTTTGTTACATCAGGATATCTCTCTCATTAAAGATGGTTAACAGAAGAGCCCTTCTCCAACTGTTCCCCATCCAGCAGTCTACCTGCACCCACCCCTTCCTTCTGCTGCACAGAATCATCCCAGACCTTCCCACTCAATCGAACTTTTTCACTCATTTTAGCACCCTCCTTTCTTTCCTACACTGCTAATTCCTTCCCCAAACTTTTAAATCCCACCAGCACCCCAGCATTTGACAGTACTCTTCCTCTTATTCCAGCTTCTCAGCCTTTTCTATCAAAGCATAAGTCAGATATCCACCTTGGGAGTTAAGTAATCCCTTCAGCATTTATGCTAACACAGAACGCCCATCCTGGTTTGTGATAGCACAGGTTGACTTATAGTGCAAGGACCCATCTGCACACCAGTCTCTATTTTTAAATTACGAAGTCAAGAATCTTGTTATTCATTATTGCATAGCCTCAGTTTCAAGACAGAGCCTCAGGACAGAAATAAAGGTTGAGAAAATGTGGCAGAAACATGGTGAAAATCATAGAAGTGTCAGAATACCAACCTAGGGAACCTCAGAACATTACTCCTCCCCAAGATAAGCAAATTCACACTTTGATGTGGTGCTCTGAAGATGAATGCAAAAGGAGAGCTCTAAAAACATATAAAGAAATTATCACTTTATTCCATTAAGTAGCTAGTCACCCCAAGGTGACTGCTTGAATGGACAGCACTCTTCTATGGTGTTTATACGTTGCATTATGATCATAATATTGTATAGCAGGCAGAATGCAGTAAAATTTGGGGGACTACTGTATTAATTAGAGTGGAATTTATGAGGAAGTTCACTTGATGAGATGATTCTCATAGCCCAATCCAGCAAGAAATAAGAAATAGCCACAATCTCAAAATTTTGACTATGTTTGTGGCTCCCAGCCAATGGAGTAATAACCCTAAAAGGAGTGTTTGTAAATGTGTGGTGTCGTGTGTCTGAGAGTGTTTCCTGTCTTAGTGTGCAGAAACTGAGAACATGTGTATACTTCAATATGAGAAACAGACCAACAACTGAAAAATGATCTTAGTTCACATGGTAGTACCATCCCTCCAAAGAAACACCAAGGCCACAGAGTTGTGGTACAGAGTATAGAAGAGAAAGGTACTGTCGTTAATGACTAGGAATTTCACCGTGATAGGGAATTTTTTCTGAGAAGTAGCTGCTCCGATACACACTAGATCTACTGAGATATAGCACGTGGCTGAGTTTTATGTGGCTGGTGATACATAGGGGAAATATCACATATCGCTTGCTGACCTAGTAAGTAAAAATCTCCAGTACAATTCTCTTCCCTCCCTTACTTTTCTGCTTGTAGCTGTGAACATCTGGGGCATCTGGGGAACCTACCAGTTGCAGGTAGCAAGTCTAAGTCCTGAATGACCAGCTGAAGTCCACCACAGTACCACCTCATTTTACCTGATAATTACACTTTAAAAGAGCATTAAACAAACAAATAAATAAGCAAGCTTCCATTGTGTGAAGCCACAAAGGCTCCAGGTTTATTTGTTAAAATAGCATCATCGTAATTAATTCATACATAGCCGAATATTTCAGTTAGGGTGACTTCTACATATAAAGGACATAGAAGCTGATAAAGCATTTCTGAGTTTTTCTTTTTAAGTAGAACCCATTTCGTTTTATGCAGGGACAAAAATCATGTCCTTTCTCAGTAGAGTAAAATTCTTGGTTTCTGTTATTGCTTTGCAAATAAGTCTGGAGATTCTGGTCCCTTCCTGAGTCAAGAGGAGGGAAGTCTTTGTTTTTCAGGCTTTTTCTCTCAGGCATTCATGGGAGAAGAGCCATCCCTGTGGAGCCGTTTTCTCAGCCAGTCTTTTTCTCTCCTCCGTTTGTTTTTGGAAGTTTTTCTCTTTTCTGCTTCCCCCATAGTGTGAGTTCGTGTGTGGCTGGTTTTCTTGGGCACAAGGCCCAGTGGAGTCTCAGCTTTGTTTGTTGTTTGTACTGACTCTGTTCTAAGATCAGTCTCTGATACTCAGTGGTCAGTGTTCCCTGAAATGGGACCCCCACACCATTCCTATAAGCCTGGTTGGAAGACAGCTCATGGAAGAACACCAGAGTTTTGTTCTCAGAGAAGAAACCGACAGTGTTTGTGCAGAATGAGAAATTCACAGATGTATGTTTTTGGAAGCTCCGTGATCTATTTTAACTCAATAAATAATATCTAATCTAAAAGAGAACTAATCCAGGTTATGTTAACCATGTAAACAGAAACTGAACAACTGAAAAGTTCAATAATTTAGGATTCCTTCATGCTGTTAGAGAAAGAAAAAAATCTTACATCTCCAAATGGCAGAGTAGAATTTCCCACAATCCCAGAAAAGAGTAGAGTCCCACTAGGTCTCAATTGAAGTTCATGAGGCCACACCCAAATCATAAAAACTAAAACAAACCAGAATTTACCAAGCCTTAAAAACTGCAACCCATCCACAGCCCTAACCCTGACCTACCTACCTACCACAGGCAAGGGGACCCAGGCATGTGCACTGTCACCTGCAGTCTCCTCTGTTTGGCTGTGCTCACGGTGTTTGGTTTCTGCCATCCAGCCAGACCTCAGCTGTCCGGGTCTGCCAATGTGGTTGGCTGGCCTTGGGCCAACTGATCAACTTTGCTAATCTTAAGTTGTTGTGTTGAGATGATTAGGATGGTAATAGATACAACCCATTGGGTCACGTGTGGTGAAAATTAAATAAGAGCACATGAGACAGTGAAGCTGAGTGGTTATTATTCTTCCAATTATGTGATAGTGATAATCATGATGGTCATTGTCATGTTTAACATCATCAAAATCTTATCGTCCTATTTCTTACTGTGTTTATCTTTCCCTTTCTGGAACTCTCTGCTCCCTTGGCCCCTCAGACACCACATTGTTACTTCCCCATGCTGTTTCTTGTAATTCCTTATCCAGCTTTTCCATGAACATCTCTCTCTTGTCGCATCTCTCATATTCTAGTCTCCTCTTGGCTCCAATCTTCAGCTTAGCACATTCTGCAGGTGTCATCCGCTTATTAGACAGTTTATATTCTTCAAAGTATCCCACTATGCTGATGGAGACCCCTCATTCCAGAGGTCATACCCATCTTTTCGGTCCAGTCTTTCTCTTGTAGGATCCAGATACACCCATTTGGCTGTCAGCAATTTGTCTCCATGTGGTCCTCCACCAGGAAACTCATCATGTTCTCTTGAGACCAATTTCTCTTCCTCCCTTCTGTATCTCAGGTAAGGACCTCTTCATCTCTTCGACAACCCAAGCTAGAGATGGAGAGTTCATTCTGGATTCTTTCTCCTCCTCATGCCCCACATCCAAGAAGTCACTGAAGCCAGTTTCACCAGCTAGTATTCCCCTCTCTCCTCACTCCTACTGTCCTATCTCTGTCTCCACTGTCTCTTCCCTGTGCCTCTTACATGGCTTCCTTTCCCTTGGTTTGCCATTGTCAAGCCCACCCTCTACTTTGCTACCCAAGTTATGCTTCTAAAATACAAAGCTGGGATTGTTCTCTGGATTAAAACCTCTTATTTTTAATAGACTAAGGAATAGACACCCCATTATGGAAATCTCAGTGTCTGACTCATGTATATCTTATCAGTCTCAATTTCTACCAGTCTACTCCTCAAAATGTATTCACATCTTAGTCTTCATGCACACTGATAACTCTGCCCAAGGGGATGCTTTTTCTGTAACTATTGGATACCTAAGTCCTCTTGGTTCATTAATATTCAGCTATGCCATGGCCTTTCCTAGAAACTTCTCCCCATCTTTCCTCTTCCTTCCACATATGAGTTGAGTTTTATTCTGCATTAATTTTGCATGTCTGCAGAAACAATTTAACACAAAATTGGTGTCCAAAAACACTGATATATTGTAGTTCTAACTAAACTTTAAAGTAGATCTCAGTGGGCAAAAAAAAATATGACTATGGCTTGAGCTTTCTGTAGGCTTTTGTTTGGATAGGATCTTTTTTGTCATTTGTAGGTCCCAGAGCTCACCTGCCTACATTTCTTGGTCCATGGTCCCCTCCTTCCATCTTCAAACTCAGCACTGATTGGCAGAGTCCTCCTCTGATGTCACAACACTCTGCTTCATTCTTCTGTTGCCTTCTTCTGCTTTTAAGAACATTTCTATTTATATTTGGTCCACCTGGAAAATCTTCCTACCTTGAGGTGAGCTGGTTAGTAACTTTAATTCCTATCTGCCATATAATGAAACATATTCACATGTTCTGATGGTCTGGACATGGACATCTTAGGTGGGCTGTTGTTATGCTGGCTATGTTATCCCCCTCTGTGTTCCTATAGAATTCTTCACTTCACTCCATTGCTCTACATAAGGAATATTGCCATAAGTATTCATATGATGGCTAGTATTCCTTAATTTACCTTGGCCTTCTGAAAATCATATTCATCTTTAAATTCCTATATTCAGAGCAAGTGTAGACCCTCATTAAATGTTTTAGAATATAATAAACAAATCACATGCACAGTAATAATCTAGGATCTAAGGACCAGCTCAGGAGAAAAGTTGAGCTGTGCCTAGAGATTTACTCGTGTTAATAATTCTATTTTATGACATCTTATCATCCACATCCAATATGTGGTTTTAATGATACAAATTACATTAATTATTGTTGTAGCTACCATTTATTATCTCTCATTAAATATCAGATATAATAGTAATATTTTCATATATTAATTTAGCTTTGTTTGTTTACAACAAACATGATATATGTACAATAATTTCTGTCCATTTTGTGAATATGGAAACTGAGGTCTCATGTATTAAATAACTTGCCTAATGTCAGACAGTTCAATGTATAGTAACTCTCAGTTAACCACTGCTCTCTGCCAATCCAAACAATCCCTTCCGTGGCCAGTCTACATAAATGGGAGGTCACTGTACTTAATTGAAAATTGTGTTTATTTCTCATGAAACCCAATAGCTTTTTAGTCTCATGGGTTTAAGAAAAGAACTGAGTGAATTAATAGACTCCATCTGAGATTTTTCATCCAGCCGACTTCTAAGACACATAGGCTTTGGGCTTCAAGTGTAAAAATGAGCTGCGTATTATCTTTCAAAGCCACCTTGGTCTTGGGGAAAATCCTTAGGCCTAACGGTGAGTCACACATGATCATTTTGTCAGTTTGATGAGAGTCAGTCCCAGGAGGGGCGGGGGGGGGAAGGAGTACATTAAGTCTGTGGCTGCCTACAGCATCTGCCTTTGATGCCATCTCTGGGGGACACGTTGATTGCCCCCTCTCAGTCAACAAACTCTATGTCTTCTCAGCGGTTCTGAAGGGGTAGAGCCCTTGAAGGCATTTTGTTCTGACAAGCTTATTTCTCTTCGAGCTCTAGAATGTAATAGAAGCCATCAAAACCAAGGGATATTAGGAGGCTGTTTTCTGAGATGGCAACAGAATTCATAAGTTTTCAGATGACTCCTTCACTTGTGTCAGCAGTTCAATTAATGGCAGGGTAAGCTAATAATATGTATTTTCTTTTTGGGTCTCTATATTTTTTATAGGTTGATCCCGTTTGGTTGCAAACAGCTTTGGGTAGAAAACAGACGCTATTTTTCACTGAATTCAGTGTTTTGACTGAACTGGAAGTTGGTTGAATTGGAACCTAAGAAAGACAGCATGAATGACATTAAGCTAATACCATCATTCCTTTATGCCCTCAACCCTGAGGTAGAAAAGGAAGCTGCTTTCCCTCGCTCAATAGACACCATGGGCAAGAACCATGCTTTTCCTTTCTGTTATGCGAGAAAGGCATGTGTCAAGCAAATACCTTCACCATTTTTAAAAGCAGAAATTAACACATCCATTAACTTTATAAAAATGAGAGACTCTAAAAATACATAATTATGGTAGAAACCGGCATGCCCTGCACTCCCTTCCACAAGAACACTGCTAGTCACAGGAAGATGTACCCGCCCAGATATTTTTTTTTCTACACATATGTGTATGTGCTTTTTGCTACAAAATTGAAAGCACTGAAGGCATATTTTTTTCTGTAATGATACATAGTGAAGAACTTTACTCTCTCAATATTTATTGGCCTTTCATCCTTGGTGCTATAGACTGTTTGCGTCCCCTAGAATTCATGCTCAGGAACCTAATCTTCAGTGTGGTGGTATTGGAGGTGTGAGTCCTGGGTGGTGCTTTCACTTGTGTTGCTAGAGCTTCCATGAATGGGCTTAGGATCCCCACAACTGAAAATCCAAGAGAGATCGGTCACCCCTCACAAAATGAGAAGACGCAACGAGAAGATGGTATGTGAGCTGCAAACAGACCTGCCCTGGGCACCAAGTTTTTTGTACCTTAGTCTCTGAATTTCTAGCCTACAAAATTATTTTTTTAAAAATTCCTTTCTTTCTAAGCTACCCTGCTTAAAAATCGTAGTGGCTCTGTAGACATCATGAATGTAAGGTGAGCCACTTGAGGTTCTATCTGTTTTTCCTTTAGGTGAAGGAAAAGTAAAAAAGCAAATGCTTAACTATTTTCATGTAATGAATGCATAAAAAGTCACTTTGTTAGGTACAAGAATCATCGCACTTTAGGTGTTAATAAATGCTTGCCTAATCGCCCCCTCCAGAAAAGATTTGTGTCCATCTGAGTCTAAGTTTTCTCACTTGTTGTTTCCTTTGGTCCTTGTAACACGTGGCTACAATTCTACTGACTTAAACTGTGCAGTTGTAGAGGTCAGAAATGCAGAATGGGCTGCAGGGGGCTAAAATGGGGGCATTGGCGTGGCGAGGCTCCTCCTGAAAGCGCTAGGGGAAGATCCCTCTCCTTGCTTTTGTGTAGCTGCTACAGGTTGTCACAGTCCACAAGTAAGGTCCCTACACCTTCACTTCAAAGCCAACAACTGAGCCACAAAAAGTCTTTGTTTAATTCCCCCACTCCTTTTTAAATATTCTGTGATTCTGGCTCCTTTCCTGATGTTTTTCAAAGATGAAAATGTAAGAAAACTTCCTAAAAGCAGTCTGATAAAGTCCTCAACCAGCCTCAGTGGGTTGAGCTGAGCAGCCCACCATGAAAATCTAAGAGGACTAATTTAACTCTCACATGATGTGTAGCTAGCACATCTTTCCCAGACTTTACCTACCAAGCACCTGAGTTCTGAGTTACTGTGGTTTAGCAAGCATTGAGGGGGAAGGGTGGCAGCCACCAGGAAGTGACCACTCCTCCTGGGCCAAGCAGCGACCCCAGTTCCACTCTGGCCTCCAGCACTGTTAACTCCGGCTACCGGTCTTTTCTTTTCCAGATGTCCTAGGCAATTCTACATTTTAGACTTTCTATATTTGAGCTATTTTCTTCACTTTCCCACCAGCTTCATTGCTGTGTCTCCATTTTATCACTGCTTGTGTAAAATCCTCTGGTTTTATAATGAAATTCTGTGCTTAACAGTATAGCTCAGGGGCTAGAATCACACAGAATCCTTCCTTCTGCCCACACCATCGGGGTCATTTTATTCTGTAGCAAATGTGACAGGCTCACTTTGGAAAGTGATCATTACTACGTGGCCATTATTCTGAAATACAATCATTTAACTTGTTCACATTTGGGGGTATCCTGGTGGGAATTCATTCAGAGATAAAGTGCTATAATTTATGATTAATTTAGCATCCAGTTAAATGCATAATGAGCATCAGAAGACTAAATATAATAATATCATAGAATTAAAATCTCATGTTTTCCAGTGTTCACAAGTTAAGATATTCAAAACTGACTATAGAAATCTAATATAGAAAATTGACAAGTAGGTTATACATAATGCTGAAACTGATACTTTTTCTTAGTTTTGATAATCTCATAGACAATTTTTCGTCTTCGGCTTTTATTAAATGCTAGGAGAAGGGTTGCATATTTTATAAATCATCAGTGTTTATACTGTCAAGTTTATTGGCACATATAATTTAATGATAGATTTTTAAATAGAATTTTACAGTCCATGAAAAGCATTTTAAGAAATATATGCTTGAGCTCTATCACGAACCTGATGAACCCTCCTCTTTTAATTTTTTAACAAATATCATTTGCAGATTTCTTTTCTCTTTCTCCATTAGAGATGATTTGATGACTATTATTGATTTTTTGATAGAGCGAAAGGATCTACCAGTGAAAGCTGTATTGGTTAATGTAGAAGAAATGAATGGTTATTTTATACTGGGCATATGCATGCAGAGTAAATGCACATAGTATCTTTATTCCTGACTAAGAAGGGCTTTCTCCTCTGGATAATTTTCTTGTTTGTTCGTAACACTTGCAATTCACAATCTTTCAGTAAATAGAGAAATAATCAAGATGTCTTGCACACTAAAAAAGCAGACCTATGTTTTTCCATATCATTTCCCTACCTCAGCTATGATATATTTCAACCTTGGTCCTCACTAGGTGTTTCCACTTGATAAATTCCATTGTTAGGGAGAATATACGGAATATCTGAGTTAATGAATGTTGGTCATTTATTCTGCCCTGCTCAAGGGAATTCCTAGTTGGACAGATATTTGAGAGAAACTCTTGCCTCGGGGCTTTTACAATGCTTATTGCCTAGTTCTCTGAGATGCTTTTCATCCACATTCGTCTTTTCATCTTTTATGATTTCTTTCCAACCTCTCATCAGAGAAACACTCCCTGACAACACTGAAATGTCATCCCCTCCCCACCCATCAGACTTGCCTCTCCTCTTTCCTGCCTTATTCATCTTGCCAATCCACACTGTTACTTGATACTGAAATATTTATTGAAGCATGTTTACTGCCTGTCATAGTCCACACACACCCACACACTGCCATAACCTGTTACAGCACAGTTCATTCTTGCATTTTCCTGGAACTTGAAATAGTAGCTAGCATATGACTTGCTCCCACACACAAAAGAGTTAGGAATTAATGGATTCAGTGCAAGTATTCTCTTCCAGTGGTGTAGAAGAATAATAAGTACCCCAAATCATTGACTTTTCACCCTCTAGTACACTGTCAAGCCAAGACAATGTGACGTTGCAGTGTGTAATTTTTCAAGTACGTGTGAAATGAAGTATGTGCCAAAACATATCTCAGCTTTGGGCAGTTAAATAATAGGAAAGGAATAGCCATCTTGCTAATTCTCTTCAGAAGTCCATAGAACCATCACAGAAATGAGTCCATGAATCTTCTTAAGTATTCTGAAATGGAAGATCATGAGCAACAGCCAGTATTTATTATTCTGTAGCATGCGTAGGTTCATCAGTGGCCCATCCAGCAGCAACCACATTGAGAGATAGTGACAGAGGAAGTTTAAGAACACGGACTGCAGGGGCCAGTGAGATAGCTCGGTGGACTAAAGCACCTGCTTAGGCAAGCTTAGGCAAGTGCAGGGACCACAGTTCGATCCCTGGCACCACAAGCTTAGGCAAGTGCAGGGACCACAGTTCGATCCCTGGCCAGTCTGGCCCTAGGGCAGGGCTGAGCAGACCCCCAAAACACACACTGACAAAAAAAAAGAAAAGGACAGGGACTGGAGTCTGGCTGCCTGGGTCCAAACCCACTTCTTCCATTTGCTAGCTGTATGACCTCAGGAAAGTTACTGGGCTTACAGTTTCCTCAACTGTAAAATAGGAGTGCTAACTAGATAGATCCATAACTGGATATAAAACTCCTACTGGCTAAGATAACATTGATAATTATAAATGAGGGCCGGCCAAATAGATCAGCAGATTAAAGCGTCTGCTTAGACACAGACGCTGGAAGTTCGGTTCCTGGGCCTGCTGTGCTGGCCTCATCCCTGGGGCCTGCTGAGACAGGAATAGTGATTGGACGTGGTGCACAGGGCTGTAACCCCAGCACGTGGGAGGCTGCAAAGAGGAGGATCACTATGAGTCTGATCTACGCAGTGAGACCCTATAGACCCTGTAGACTCTGTCCTACATACAAAAAAATAAAATAAAAAAATAATTATAAATGACAAAAAGTAGCAAGAATACCAGATTTGTTCTATAGTACACTCATTTAGAAGTCAGCTTTAAAGGTGTATGGCTTTGGTATTAGATCCTGCTAAGTATGCCACATTTTCATTTTAAAGAGAAAGAAAATTTCGAAACAAGATAATAGGAGAGTAACAGTAGTTACCATATTGTGAATTGTTATCTTTATAGATCGGACTCAGAGTGATTCCCCTGTTTTCAGCCTCCCAAGTTCTGGGATTATAGGTGCATGCCACCATGCCCAGTCTCAGTGCACCCCGGGGGCAGACAGCACGGCAAGCCAGGAATCGAACCCCAGTCCTGTGCCTGCCTAAGCAGGCGCTTTAGTCCACCAAGCTATCTGACTGGTCTGTTATCTTTAAATTACTTAGAGTAAAAGACATCAACATTTAATTGTCCAAACAACATGCATACAGAATTTTCTTTTCAATGAACAAAGTACTAATTAGTAGTACTATCTTAACTGTCATATATATATATATATATATATTGTAAAATAGGGATGCTAACTAGATAGATTCATAAATGGATATAAAACTCCTGTTGGCTAACATAACATTAATAATTATAAATATGTATTATATAATATATTTATAAGAATTATAACATTTATAATAATTATAAATATATTATATATAACATATATTTCCCGTCTTTTTTTTAATTCCCCATCACAATTGCTCATTCCTTTTGAAATTTCTTCCCCTTTCACAATG
>PVKA01009341.1:35055-68941 GCA_004027165.1 Ctenomys sociabilis | reverse complement strand
AAAAAATCATGATGTGTGTGTATAGACAGTACAGTTGGGATAGATAACGCTGTGCTTCTACATAATTCTATGATAGGCAAGATCTGCACTAATGGTGGTTGGACAGGATATTATGTCGGCTTTTAGTGCTATGGTCATCCACTAGGTAAATAATTATTGAATTTTTGATATAATTCAGCTATAAAAAAAAGATAAGTAAGCAACTACACTCTTAATTCATTGATAAGAGATATCTGCTAAAATAATACCTGTAAATATAATATCATGTATGCACCTTGTATAATACCAAAACGTTATGAAAACAGTTTGCAATGTATTAATTCATCGACTGTATGGTTAAGGTGTCTTGAAACTGTCTGATTGACATTTGTATTTTAATAAAATAAAAATAAATGGAAAAAAAATTAGGAACATTACAGAATTTCGCTAAACAAAATAATAGGAATACAACAACTGTTGTTAAACTGCATAATGTCTAGATTATCAGATATAGGCATGAAAAGTTGCCTTTAAAAGTTATAATAAATTAAAAAGGAGAAGAAAAGATATTAAGTGTTGACTACTCCTTTCAATGGACCAACAGACATCAGAAGCACAGTTATGCTGGGGAGATGGCTCAGTGGAATAAGTACTTCCCTGGCAAGTGCAAGGGCCTAAGTTCAATCCCCGGTTCTGCCAAAAAATAAATAAATAAATAAAAATAAAAATCTTTAAAAAAAAAGAAGCACAGTTATGTAAGGTATCCTATATACACACATACATAAATGTGGCTTTTTTCCTTCTTTCTTTTGTTCTCCTCATCCCAATTGTTCCTTCCCTTTGAACAGTCTCCTTTCCTCTCACAGTATATATTATGCCTTTCAGATTTTATTTATTCTTTAAAAGTTTTTAGACTAATTAGATAATATGATGTTTACATATGTGGGTCTGACTTAATTCACTTATGAGTATCCATTTATCTATGAAAGTCCTGAGTTTATATTTTTCATATCTAAGTATTACTCCATTGTTTAAAAAATACTACATCTTTTTACCCATTCTTTCTTAGTTGACGGGCATTTGGGGAATTAGTAATTTTGAATTAATGGAGAAAGTTACATATTCTGATATGTTGCTCTGGTATGAGCTCAGGAACTATACAAAGCAAACTTGGAGCATGTTTTGTTCCATTCACATGAAAGAGGGCTGGCCAAATGTTCAGCAGATTAAAGCACCTGCAAGAGATCTCAAGGGCCAGGCATTTAATCCCTGGGCCTGCTGTGCTGACTCTGCTCCGGGGGTGTGCTGAGATAGCAATTGAAACTGGGCATGGTGGTATAAGCCTGTAATCCCAGCTCTTGGAGGCCATGAATAAGTGGATCACTACAAGTTTGATCTAGTAGTGAGACCCTGAACACCCTGTAGACAGCTCCGTAAAATAAAATGAAAGCCATTATTAGAACAAAAGAAAGTTCATCCCATAACAAATTCCCCTTTGAAAAATGTTGCTCATTAGAATAGCTACTATGAAAAAATTAAAAAATAATGATAATGTGTGAAAGGATGTAGAAAAAAGGAACCTATATAAACTGTTAGTGTGAATGGAAGTTAACACAGGTCTCACTGAAAACAGAAGTTCCACTAAAAAAACTTAAATATAGAACTATCATATGACCCAGCTGTCCATTTCTGGGTATATATAGAAAGAAAATAATATGAGCATGTGGAAGATATACCAGCATGTTCAGATTGTAGACAACTTTAACAATAGCTGAGATATGGAATCATTAGCAATGCTCATCAACAGATGATTGGATATATATATATATATATTTGATCAATATATGTATTTGATCAATCACAAAGAGGAATAAAACACTGTCATTTTCATCAAGATGTCTATGTTAAATGAAATAATCTAGACACAGAAAGGAAAATACAACATGTCCTCTTTCATATATGGAAATTAATAAAAATATAAGTAAAATATTAAAACAAGCATATTGGGATGATGGGATATGCTTCCTGTGTAGAAAGTACATTCTGTAAAATGGTCAGGTGAGTCACCAAAATAACTTATGGAAGTAATAGGAATATTGTGTCTACCACTCCACCTCCAAGGTCAAGAGCAATACAAGCAGTGCTTCATGTCGAGGAACTAAGAGGCTGTATTTTCTGACCTTTAAGAAAACCAGTCCGAAATTCATCAGATAAGAAACATCTTAACATTGTAACCTGGAGTTACAGGCATTAATTCATCTGTAACAACCATTGAACATTCACACTTACTCCATTTCCGAATAAAATCTTCAAACTATGTCAGAAAAAGAGGGCACCGGAAAGTGCAGATATGTTAAGTTTTACCTTCAGAGGGGCCAGGGAGATGGTTCAGTAGAATAAGCGCTTCCCTAGCAAGATCAAGGGCCTGAGTTCAATCCCTGGTTCTGCCAAAATAAATAAATATATAAGTTTTACCTTCCATCTGTGTCTCAGGCCTGTGGCCATTGTGTAATATTACTTACCTGAATAAAACATACTTAAAAATTCTGCTGCAAACCAACTACAGGTTTATTTTAGGTCTTTTTCTTTGGGAAACTATCTGAAATTATAATCTGAAATCATAGAAAGTTTATATAGTAGAAGGCTTTTAGAAAAAACATATGAGAAGAAAGCAGTGATGCCATCTGGATCAGAGAGAATAGGCAGAGCAGAATGCATCTTCAAGAACTTCTTACTGCATATGAGATCGGTGGTTAGTATAGCTTAAGGGACAGTGGAGCAAGCTTTCATGGGCAGGTTCTTCGGTCCAGAATATTTGGTCTTTCCAAAGAAGAAAGAGTATCTTGAATGGTACAGTGGTATCAAACCAGTGATTACGTCCATAATTGCCAGTTGTGTCAGTCTGTGCATGCAGCCTCCAACCAAGGCTCCAGTTGGGCTCAGCGGCAAGATCACACTCTTGCCCATAAAGGAATCCTCCGAGGGAAATGGTGATTTATTTGAAAGATGCTAGGAAGACATTAATCTGAGAAAGATTGAGAGAGGCTTTAAAGAATAATATTTTGAAACACAGGTTAAATATATGATTGTATTGACATACAGATTGCTACCATTGTGTGCAGCCTATTATAAACCATGCAAATATGTAATCCAAAACATAAATTAAAATACACTTTTCTGATTCTGGTTTCATCAGTTAATCACACTGCAATGAAGGGTTCCTGTATAAGAAATATGCTGCTTTCCGTACTGCCCAGGCAGGGGTCCATACGGCGATGTTCTTGATTCCCATCATAACTTAAAGGGAAACTTCACAATGTCCGGAGCCCTTGATGTCCTGAAAGTGAAGGAGGAGGACGTCCTCAAGTTCCTTGCTGCAGGAACCCACTTAGGTGGCACCAACCTGGATTTCCAGACGGAGCAGTGTATCTATAAAAGGAGAAGTGATGGCATCTACATCATAAATCTAAAGCGGACTTGGGAGAAGCTCCTCCTGGCAGCTCGAGCCACAGTGGCCATTGAACACCCTGCTGATGTCAGCGTCATATCCTCTCAGAGCACAGGCCAGCGGGCTGTGCTGAAGTCTGCTGCTGCCATGGAGCTACTCCTATCGCTGGCCGCTTCCCTCCTGGAACCTTCACTAACCAGATCCAGGCAGCTTCCGAGAGCCACGTCTTCTGGTGGCTACTGACCCCAGGGCCAACCACCAGCCCCTAACAGAGGCATCTTATGTCAATCTGCCAACCGTTGCTCTGTGCAACGCAGATTCTCCTCTGCGCTACGTGGACATTGCCATCCCGTGCAACAATAAGGAGCTCAGTCTGTGGGTCCGATGTGGTGGATGCTGCCCGGGAAGTGCTGCGCATGCGCGGCACCATCTCCCGCGAGCACCCGTGGGAAGTCCTGCCTGATCTCTACTTCTGCCAGGATCCTGAAGAGACTGAAAAAGAAGAGCACCTGGTGCTGAAAAGGCTGTGACCAAGGAGGAATTTCTGGGTTTGTGGACTGCACCAGGTCCAGAGTTCACTGCTGCTCAGCCTGAAGTCGCAGACTGGTCTGAGGGCATGCAGGTGCCCTCTGTGCCCATTCAGCAGTTCCCTGCTGCAGACTGGGGTGCTCAGCCGGCCACAGGAGATTGGTCTGTAGCCCCACCGGGCAGGCCACTGGGAACCACCACCGAGCGGTCTTGAGCTGTTCTGCCAACGCTTAAGCAAAATGAGAATGAGGCTGATGGAAAATAAAACAATTTCTAAGAAAAAAAAAAAATAAAAGAAATACGCTGCTATAAAATGATATGATTAAAGGTATTGTTAGTTTCAGAACATTTACATTGCTTTGATAAATTTTGGGAATGCTAGGACCCAGCTGGCATGGATGCATATACTGCTCATCCCAGCATTCTGGGAGATTCAGTAAGGAGGACTCAAAGTCAGAGCTTACCCTGGCAACCAAGACTCAGTCTCAGAACATTTGAATTAAGTTAGATGTAAAAAGGACAAGTCAGAGAGAATACTCTAGATTAAATTTCCAGTACCACTAAATGTGTACATCAGTATATACTGGAGCACAAAAGTCATGACATCTAGATGAAAATTTCTGGATTCTGACCATATTGATATGAAAGATCGTACCTTGGCTATGTAAGTGCTCCTGGAACCTCTGTTTAGCTATCTATTAATTAGTGCGCAAAATGGCATTTAGTACATGAGGTTGTTGTCAAATTAACTCTGATGATGAGGTAAAATATTCAACTGCATTGTCCAATAGAAGCAGTGACTCTCCTAGGAACTACATTAAGAACACAGGCTGCTATCAAACTGAGATAAATTTTGATAGTTGGTTAACGTAACTAACAATTATTTGACACATAATACAAATATAAATTACTGATATAATTATCTTTCATAACCTAGCTTCTAAGCAAGAATTTTGTTTTTTCGCTTTGAAGAAGTAAAACTATATATATTAACTATTACTGGTTAAATTTTTTAAAAAATGTATTTACTAGTTAAATTTTTAATGAATGAATTTAGCATTAATTTATTTATATTTAAATGTTTTTGTGTAGAGGCATTAAAACATCGTTTTGGTGTTTGAATGAAAATGTCAAGTAGGTTGAATTTTAATTATTTACAACTATGGAAAAATTATTTGCTGTCTGTTAATGGGTAATTTCATGATTTTTTGATGAGTTAACAATCATTTAAATTATTATTTTTTAAGATAGAGCAGTTAATTTTAATACAATAGTACAAAGTGTCCATTGATAGGATGCAAATCCACATTGCAACTAACTGTAAGATATTCACTGATGCTGTTCTTGTCAAATTATATAAAATAAATAAGTTCTCTCTCTTTTCTTGTCTTTGTTTTTCTTTTTCTGTCCTTATGTCTCTCTGTGCTACACATATAACATTTACTAATATGTATATGTGTAATATATATTTTTATAAAATAATTCATTATATATATACATAATTTTTTTTTGCTGAGTCAGGATGAGGTCAATTCAATGTAAGTGCAAAGGATTGTCAACATGTCAATAAACAAACAATTTATTTTTATCTGGAAACTTTCATTTCAAACATTAAAATTAAAGTTAAAGAAGAGATGATTGTTTCTCATTTCTCATTATATACAGATTTGGCTAAATGACATTATTTCAAGAAAAAAAATTAGAAATATTTATATACAGTCTATTATAATTTTATGTTGCCCCTTATAGCTTAGAAAAGATTTATTCCAACTCTGATTTTGCTTCCATCTTGGGCATATGTTACCCAATTCTTTCCATTGCTAAGTATTTGGATTTAGATTAAAATCTGGAACTGAATCCAGTTTGCTGAGTATTAATGAGTCATGCTATCAACATGTTCAATAATGAATACTGGCATGTGGAATGACAAAACCATGTCCAAATTCAGGCTTTCTTTCTCTTCACAAAGAGTTGAGGGTTTTTTTCCTACTTCAAATGAGTTTTTAAAATTTATTTTGGTATTCATGAGCTCAAGGCCTTGCCACTAAGCTACATCCTCTTCAGTGATGATGATAATGATTTATTTTATATAAGATCTCACTAAATTGGTAAATTTGTAATTTCAGGCCAGGGAGATGGCTCAGTGGAATAAGCACTTCCCTGGCAAGCTCAAGGGCCTGAGTTTGATCCCTGGTTCTGCCAAAAATAAATAAATAAATAAATAAATAAATAAATAAATAAATATCAATTTATAATTTCAAATTTGTAATTCTCCTGCCTCAGTTTCCCAGAAGGCTGGGGTTACGGGCATGCATCTCCATTGACTGGCTGTAAGTGCATATTTAAAGAAGGTGTGGCATATTAAGAGAGAGACAGTGTGTGTGTGTGTGTGTGTGTGTGTGTGTGTGTGTGTGTGTTTGCTTCCAACTGAGACAAGGATAATATGGGAATGGAGAATGAAAACAAAACGCTAGAAAGAGAAAAGTCAACTTCAAAATAAAACCATGTCAAGAAACATAGAAAGGGGCTGAGGAGATGGCTCAGTAGAATAAGCGCTTACCTGGCAAGTGCAAGGGCCTGAGATAAATGTCTGGCTCAGCCAAAAACAAAACCAAAAAAGAAACATAGAAAGCATAAATCAACTGACTTCGTGGCACACTCATACAATTAGCAATTTTTACATGACGTTAGACTTTATCACAAATGTTGTTGGCTTCAAAAAGTAATACAGAAATTTAACATTTTCATAATCTTTTAATTCTGTTAAATTTAGCTAGACTTTTTAAATCATCTAACTTTCTCAAAGAATGCAATATGTACACTTTTTTTATTGAGGTGAACTCAGTTATAAGAGAAATGGTGTCTAACAGAAACATCTGTCACAATACCGGAGTTTAAACTGAGGCCTGAGTCTTTATCTTTATGCTGGGAATAAAAGCTCCTTCTAAGGTAACCAACCATATGATTATGGAAATTATGTCTCACAAGTGGTAGGATGGTGGATTCTTTTCAAGGGATTAATGAAATTAAAATTGAAAACTTTAGATCATTACACTGAGCAAAGAAAACAGCAGCAGGATTTTGTACAGCTAATATTCTCACAAGTGTTTATTTGGCCTTTGGATTCCTAATTGTGTGTGCAAGACATGGAAAAAAATTTAAGGACTAGCAGTGAAAATGATTAAGGGGCTGTTTGCATTGATTTATGGTAACCTGCTAAATGAATTCAATATGAATAACTCCTCTAAGTGATGAGCAAGGAAAAGCATAATAAATGTCTACAAATATCTGTTGGGTGTGAATGCTGAAGAGGGAGATGGATGAGGACATAAAAAAGATGATAAGGAATAATGAGATGGCATTACAAGTTTATGAGAAAGAAAGCTGCAGTTATTTTTTGCCCCTGATAAATATCCATCAATGAAGAGGTCAGATCCAATGATAAGAAATAATCAGACTCTATATAGAGTGGGGAAGAGGAAGGTTCCTTAAAATGTATGCAGATGAGACAGGATGATTGTGTGGGCTCTGGATCCGGTGGAGCTAGGACAATTGTGCTCAAAATGCAGCTATTTTTTCCATTTTTTTCTTAAGCGATAGTGTAAAATCTGAAGGATTCAGAAATTCTCTGCCTTAATTTTATTATAGCGTCTCTGCTCCACTTATGTCTTTCCTGCATTCCCTTAAGGAAATACAGAGAAAATTCTGCCAAGGTAACAGTTCTTCAAGGCATGAGGAAAGCCTATTAAAAAAACAAACAAAGAAACCTCCGTATCCTCTTTCATTTCCCTTACCTCTCTAATTTCTGTGTTTCTGAAAGATATAGGATTAAAACAGAAATCATACGGGATGTGGATGGGGGCTTGCTTTGTGGCCCTTCTTAGTCTAATAAATAAAGTTTTTCTATTTAAAAATGACTATATGGCTAATAATTAATGAAGTCAACTGAGACATATAACAATTAAGTTTTAATAGAGCCTTAACAATTAGCTTTTTCACTATTATTTCATGAGAAGTGAGACATTAGATTGATTGTGCTTGTAGAAAGTAATTCACTAAGAATTACTCATTTTTAACTAATTATAATTGCTCTATTCATTTCTACTGAGCCTTTCAATTTAGAATCTCAACCTGCCTCTGTGCCACAGCTAACAAAGAATAAATGTTGCTTACTTAGAAAGTGTAGTCTTTAAAATGTAGATTTTAGTTCATTCTTTAAAAGGAAAGAATAATCATTTTAAAGGAAGCCAATTTAGTGCCCATTTAAATATCTATATCTTATGGGAAAGAATAATATTAGCATATGTATCAACTATTTAAGTATTTTGAGCCAAAAAACTTTATAGATTCTAGATGAGGTGAAAACATTTTGCTAGATTTACTATCGATTATAATTACTAGAAAGGAACTTTCAGGAGGTAAATAGCTAAAATATTTGATCAAATAGTTTATATATGCCATGGTTAAACAGTAAGTTTCCTAATCAGTGAGACAAGAGTTTTAACCTAGTCTATCTTCCCATTATTTTTTTCCTGATGGTGGAATAGAATACACTTTAGTCAGTATTTCCTTTGAGAATTAGATTTAATGGCTATAAAACATTTCTAAATAATTTACAAGAAAAGATGACAAAATTAGAAATAATTTTCAGACATGACAGAAAATATTTCAGAATTTGTGGTGACATAAAAAGATTTCCAAATAATCTTTACTGATTTGATTCAGGAACAAAGCTATTAAAAAATTTAAAGGCAAATTGACTTTAAAATGTATGACATCAAGTAAAATGGTGAAATGTTTGGCTTTCAGGGTTTAGCCTTTAGCTTATCTTCAGTTGTAATCATAAGATTAAACTGTTGGTTACTTGATTACTTTGACACTCTTATACAGTAGTTTTGACCTTTTAAATCAAAGATAATTTTCCTTTTAAATGAAGAAAAAAAGTTTTAGCAGGCAAGAAGTGTAATTTCGTTTACAATCTGGAACAGCATATGTATTTGTGTAGATCTAACCCTGAATTTCCCATGACAATCCAATTAAAATAAATGACCTAGAGATTCTGTAAAACATGGTTTTAAATTAGCATAAGTATTTGTGAGCAATTTTATTATCAAGAAAAGTTTCCTGGACTAAGACCGCATTCTATTTCTTATGACATAAAATTTTGCTGAGAGTTATGGAGCTTTAGTCTGGTCCCTTTCCATGTAAAGCAGTTCAGTGATTTTTTCTGAATGCATATATGAATAGGTGTGTCAGTATAGGGAAAGGAAACAGGTTTTTGTTTCTTTAATAATGCAAATAAAGGATTCATTATAAGTGTTTGAAAATTTTGGATCTGATATTTCTGAAACCTTATAATTTCATTAGGTATTCACCTGGTTGATTATTAAATTATAAAACATTCTTGTATGAACAACTTGCTTATGATAAGTACACTATGGTGATCATTTAAAGAGATCGTTATTTATAGAAAAAGGAGATAGCAGGCAAAATGCTAAAAAAAATACTTGGCATTTTACAAAGAAATTCCTATATTTCTACTAGCATTTTCTTTTTTAATCTTTTTCTATCATAGGTCCAAATTCAAAATACTGATCTTAAATGTGTCTGTGAAAATGTTTGTAGTATATTCAAAGCTTAGCATGTGAGTTATTGATTTTCCTGTTGTGTTAATATGGAATAATCTTTTAAAATATTATTTATATATTTATTTATTTATTTGGTATAGGGACTTGCTATACAGCTCAGATTCACAGTGATCCTCCTATCTCAGCCTCCCAAGTGCTGGGATTGCAGGTGTGCCCCACCATGTCCGGTTTTGATGGACAGCTCTCACGGCACTGGCATTGAATATGGTACCGGGAATAGAACCCAGGTCCTTGTGCTTGCTAAGCAGGCACTTAGACCACTGAGCTGTTTTCCCAGGCTGGAATAATCTTTTCTGTTTTTCTCTCCTATTCACTTTGCCAGAATCCTTTAGGAGAAAAGAAAAGAAAGTGAGCTACAATTTATATAAACATGTCTTATAAATGAGCATATCCATTTGTCAACAATTTTAATATCAAGAAAGTTTTCCTAGATTTAGACATTGCAGCATGTGAGTCAAAAAACTGTAGTTTCTCAGCTTGTACCTACAGTGGAGCCATAGGATCATTTGTACATTTTGGGAAGCTTAATGTGCATTTTCAAAGTGATCTGTAACATACATACATGGGTATGAAACAGAAAAGTCCTTTATTGGGTTCATAAGAATAAGATATTAAAAAGCAATCATTACCCTTAGTAATCATTACACACTGGAGCATAAGGCATGTACCTAAGTATACACAATTCATAGAGGCTACTAACAAATGTGAGCACCGGAACAATAAAGGCAATAAGTACTACAGGAAAAAAAATTAATCCTCACTGGGTAACCAGGAGATAATATAGTTACCAGAAATAATGCAATTTTGCAAGATCGTAGAGGGTTAAATTTCTTTTTTCTTTCTCTCCCTTTTTCTTTTTTCATTTCTTCCTTTTTTTTGTTTTTTTGTTTTTTGTTGTTTGTTTTTTGTTTTTTAGGGAAGGGTCTACAAAGTGTAGTTTTACTACTAGATTGGATTCATAGTGATTCATCTGTTTACAGCCTCCCAAGAGCTGGGATTACAAGCATGTGGCACTACTCCCAGTCTCAATTGCCATCTCAATGTGCTCAGATCCCCAGCCCCTGTGCCTCCTTGCAGGCACTTTTATACTCTGAGCTATTTAACTGGCCCTAAATTTCTAACCAATGTGTATAAAAAATACAGATTTGAGATAAAAACCTAATGTCCCCAGATAGTAAGGAACAATAGACAAAGCCCAAGGACTATTGCTGTCTGTTTGAATTTCTTAGAAATGGGATTCCAAATAACAGCTTCTCCTGCAGGCACCCTGCACTTTGATCCTTTGCTTGGGATGTTATCAGCTAGCATTGTGTGAATCTATTCTTAAGCAAATGGTGGAAGTTAGTAGAGATAGCAGTTTGTATTCACTTAAGTAATTATGCATATTCCTTAGCTTGTCTTTAGCCCTCAATAAATGTGAGATGCTTCTGAGGCTCTGGTCTCAGTTTGAGAGAGACTAATCTCAGTGAGACCTCTGAAGCTATATTCATCAGGTCTTCTGGTCCTTTCTTTCTGCACCAACTCATAACATATAACAAATGTGTTTTTTTTTTTTTATCTCTCTAAGAGTGATATAAATTGCATAAGACAATGCCACACAAAGAAGACAATGCATGTGAGCTATTGGTGGGTGCTCTCTTTATTTATTATTGGATTTTCCTTGGGAATTCCAGTTATATTCTGGTAAGAGTCTTTAGCTCGTTCTTAGATTTTTGAAAGGACTAGAATCAGAACTTTGAGTGTACACATCAGCAGCAGAATGACCTCAAACCGAATTCCAGAATGTGTTTACAATCTTCATGCAGTGTGTTCTTTTTTGTCAGCTGTAGATAAAACTACATACTGCTCTTTATGGTGGCCAATATGACACCAGCGATGGTGCAATGCTTATAGTAAGATGCAGCAGCAGTGGCTATGGCTTTGACACTTGATTTCCAGTGGCCCCAGAACTACTTATGTCCATGTATTTGGTCACCTGGCTTCTAACGCAGATAAAGGAGATTTTGTAGGGACTAAACAGAACATGCATAAAAGGTCCAAGCCATTTACTGGTTTTACTACAGTAATAAGAAAATGTCTTGGAAGAAAAATATCATTTTCGTAGTTCTTTTTAACAGTTCTGTGCTGGCCATATGGAGTTTTTTCATCATCCTTCATTTCCAAAGAGCCTTTTGTTTTCCTCTCTGTATTTTCTCACTAAGTGGCATTTTTTTACATTAGTCTTTACTCTTCAAACAATGTTCTAACAGTAATACATGTTCAGTCTTCTTTATTTACATCTACAGTAATGTGCCATTGGATTTTGAGTACAGCACAGGAACTCTGACTGCAGGTGTGCCTTAACTAAGAAGATTTTCTGTAAAAGCACTGAGCCTTAGAATGGAGGGTGTCAGGTGTAGGAGGCACTTCCAGGTCCTCGTTACGTTATTGGAATCCCATCAAGTTGATTCCAATCTACCACTTTCCATGCAACCCACGGCGAAAATGAGGACACTAAATTCTATTTTTAATCATTCGGGAGTTGAAGGGCTCTAAGTCCTGCCATGACATGGCTTTCTGGAACCAAGAGAGTGACCCAGGGCCTCACCCAGTTTTTATTCAGTGGGGGAGTGGCTTAAGGATTGACTGAGAATTGTGGGAAGTAGGTGACTACTGTGAGCTGAGCTAGGTGGGTGACCTATATTTTCCTCTGCCATATGCAGAGAGGATATGCAGAGAGAGTAATCTGCATTATATATTTAATGCAGTATTTAATGTTTTGGGAAGTCTAGGGCTTCAGCTTTGATGTCTTTCAAGCCCCAGGAAGTCATAGCCTCTATTTCGAGGCTCGATCCCAGCTGGCAGTGCAGAGCATTAGCTCTACCATCCTGTCTCCACCCGGTTCACATTAAGGAGCAGCAGGCTTACCAGGGAAACACGCATGCCACCTTCAAAGACTATCACTAGCACCTCAGCTAGACCAACACACATTGCTTAAGGCCAATTGAAGGATAAACAGAAGTCCTAGCCAGCTCTGTACATGACAATATGAAGAAATAGGATCAGACTCAGTCAAAATGGAGACAGTCGCTTTTCTTTCAAGAAGAGCTGCTCAGGTGGTCCCCCACAGTGAGGATCACAAAAAGAACAAACAAAGTTTAGTTTCTCTTTCTCTGCCCACCAGGAGACATACACTATTCATTCAAACTGTCTTCTTTTGAAAAAAAAAGAGAAGTCTTTCTCTTGAAATCACTTCTATCTTGCATATTGCAACTCAGAAATTCTAAGCAACCAGGTGATTTTGTGACGTTTACATATGTGAGCATATGCATTCCAGCACTGTACTCATTTAGTTTGCCTACTGGAATACAGAGGAAAAAAATAATGAATGAGAAACTAATAAAACATTGTAAGGTTTAAATACAAGTGTTTAGGATGATGAGAATGTATATTATTACAAATATAATGTTTCATTTAGACCTTAGCCTAGCTTTACAAGTGCAGTAAAGTGTCAAAAGTGTACACTAGAGGAATATATAGCTGATACTTGTCACATGCATGTTATAATATTGGAGCTCTTGTTTAGAAAATATTAAATCAGAAAAGATGATTGGGGATAAATTACAATTCTAGATGCTTATTCTCATGTCTAAATCAAGTGGCTTTTATGATTCCCCTTTCATATATCCATTGTGATTGTCTTCACCCTAGGTGAGCACCCCGCCATTAAGCAGGAAGAGGAGCCTCAACTCTCATTCTCAATATATCTCATCATCATATGCCAGGCAAGCTTCGGCATTTCAGCCACTCTTAGCTTCAAAATAGGTTGAGAAGCAGGAATAGATACCCAAAGGTAGGAACTGAATATAAAAATATGTTTCCTATCCCAACTCTTAAATAGCATCTCAACTTCTCTAGATGAATGGAATTAATAAATTTTGGCAACATGATAATTAACTTTCTTTCCTATCTTTTTATCAAGGAAAGGAGGTCACAATGACCAAAAGACAGCTATAATTTAAATGTGAATGTATCCTGCTGTGTTGTCTTGTAAACAAACTTCATTTTTGAAAACTTAAGCCTGTACCAATGTAGATTAGAATTACACAAATAAGGATATAAATTCCATCCAGATATATCACGAAGCATGATATGTACTGTTCTCTAGTTCCTCTGGCAATGAGGTTCTGGCTGATGCTGAAGGTTCTATTGTATCCCAGGTCCATTTACTCACTTGCATGTTTTTGTTACTGTCAAATATATTCTTTGGTTTGAAACATTTTTCAGAATGATGTGCCAGTGTATCAGGCTATAAATCCTCACAACTATAGATTGCACACTCTAAGTTTAAAAAGGTAAAACAAACTTCACTAATACACTAATTCCAAATTAGATAAAAGGATCAAAAATAGACATGAATATCTTGTTTAGTGGCTAGAAAACATGACATCCATGGGTGCTCAGCTTTATCATCTGATCCTGATCCATTGGGTATTCAAACAATAACTCAGTCAGACTTACTGGGTTGCAGCCCACACTGTGGGAGCCACATACATATTCAGTCACACTGTCCAAGATAAGTTAGCTGAGTGTGTCTCGGTTGTGTCTGCATCTTCTAACCTGTCCCATTGATCCTCAGGTCAAGTGTTTTGCTTTGTTTTCTGGAGCCATGCTAATTTTGCCATAGTAGCTTTGTAACATAAGTTAAAGTCAGGGATTATGGTGCTCTTTGCCTTGCCTTTGTTGCCCAGGACTTCCTTTGCTATTCTAGGTCTCCTCTGTTTCCAATTGAATTTTGATGTTTTTGCTAGATCTGAAAGTTACACTAACGGTATTTTGATTGGAAATTTATTAAATCTGTATGACAATTTGGGGAGTATAGTTCTTTTCACAATATTGGTTCTTCCTATACATGACCAAGAAATATCTTTCTATTTTCTTATATCCTCTTCTGTCTCCTTTTTCAGAGTAATATTATTTTAATACATAGTTCTTTTATTATCTGTGTTAGATTGATTCCTAATTATTTCTCTTTTTTTGGATGAAGAGTGTTGTTTCCCTAATTTCACTCTCATTGGCTTTGTTGCTTGAGTAGAAGAATGATACTGATTTTTCAGCATTGACTTCATATCCAGCTATCAAACTGCACTTTCTTGTTAAATCTAGAAGTCATTTGTGAACTCTTTTGGAGTCTTCTATGTGGACTATCATGTCATCTGCAAATAATGATAATTTCACTCCTTCCTTTCTATCCTTAAAGATTGTATATCTCTCTTTTGTCTAATTGCTCTGGCTGATGTTTCCATAACTAACTTGAATAGGAGTGGTAACAGTGAACATTCTCTTATTCTTGATTTTAAAGTAAAGACGTTCAGCTTTTGTCCAGGTAGCATGATGTTGGCTATTAGTTTGTCATAGTTGACTTCTATCAGAATGAGGTAAAGACCATCAATTTTGATCTTCTGTAGAGTTTTTATCATGAATGAGAGTAGGGTTTTTATCATGAATGAAAAGTTTATCAAAAGCATTTTCTGCATCTATTTAGACAATCATGTGATTTTTATTTTTTGCTCTGTTGACGTGGTGCCTTACATTAACTGATTTTCACATAATGAACTGTCCTTTCATTTCTGAATCATCTCACATAGTATTTCATGATCATGATGTATAATTTTCATGATTTTCTGTATTCTGCTTCCTAGCATTTTGTTGAAGGTTTTTTTCATCTATGTTCATTAGGGAGATTAGGCTATACTTTTTTGGTTGGGTCTTCCTCTGATGTTGACACTAGGGTACTACTTACTTCCATGAATGATTTAGGAAGTATTATTTCTGTTTCAATTTTACCAAAGTGTTTAAAGAGCATTGACATTAGAACTTTTCTAAATTTATTGTAGAAATCAGTTATAAATCCATTAGGACCTGAGCTTTCCTTTATTAGTAAGTTTTTAGTTGCAAGTTTCTTTAACTGATATTGCATTATTCTGAATTTTTATGTCTTCTTTGGTAACTTGGGTAATTCATGTATTTATAGAATATGTCCATTTCTTCTGTGTTTTCCATCCCATGCAATGTAAAATTTTCAAAACAGGTGATAGAACAGATGATGTTCCAAATTTTCACAGGATTCATAGCAATATCATCTCTTTCTTTTCTCATTGTATGAATTTGGGCTTTGCCAAGGGTTTGTCAATACCCCAGATAGTCCTAGCATTGTTGCAGCAAGGAGGAAAACTGATTATAACAGATATCACATTCTAGCTGAAATGGTATAAATAGTAATAACAATAGCATCAAATATAGTTTAAAAGCTGATAAATTGTGGTGACTATTAATATTGTACCTTGGACTGTATGAGCAGAACTGTAGTTATGTTATAGAACTGGTCATAAATTAGGAGACTGTACACAAAGCGTTTCCCTTTCCAGCCCTATATTAATATGCATATATTTGTATTTTCCACACTACATAAGAGATCAGTTAAATGTTAATGAGGTGGGCAAAGAAAGATCAAGTGATCAATGTATATTTAGATTGGCCAGCATTGTCTCTCATACTAGCACATAGTTTATTGTTAAAATGAGCCTTTAGGTATTATAGGTGCTGAACTGTTACATCAAGTGTATGAAAGTACAGTACTCATAAAATAAAAGACAAAAATCTATGTATCAGAGTGTAGATATTTTGGAAAATATGGCACCATAAAATCGCCCTACTCAGCATAAAGCTGATATACTTCAAGGATATTAAAATTTCATTTGCAAAACTGTTTTTGGTTTTCTTTCTATTATTTCTATCATTTCCATTGAAAGTCATAATCGTAACCTTATTAATGCCTTAGTTTCTAAACTAAACTAGTATAGTTCATTATGTCATATTCCTATTTGCAAAAATTTCTGTATACCTTACTTCTTTTTCTAATAATTAAAAGAAAATATTTAAAACAAAAATTCTAATGAATTTTTCTTGCTCTTTAATATTAGAAGATTGTCTGTAAAACACATCCCTGGGATAAGGCATCAGCATTTTAATCATTCCAATCAGATGGGTTCTAGGACATCCAATCATCAAGGGTCTCATATCCCTGGGTTCTGAAAAAAAAATCCTCATAATCACTTGTAAAGGATAAGGATATAAACATGAAGGACTGAAAGATCATGCACTATGTAACACTGAAGTGAAATTCTGAGATTCAATTTTTTTTTTGTTCAGTGAAATTAATGTGCTTAAAAAAGACAGTGATGGGCCCAAGTTGGCCACTTGTCACCTCAGGCAGAGTCAGCAAGAAACAACACAATATCTCAGTGGGAATGACATACATTACACCACTTGTAAAGACTTATTCCTACATGTGTGGTGGTATTCTTTATTCTCACATGCATAGAGCAAACAGGTATCTAGAAGACTGGGGCAGATGTCAGTGGATCCCCTTAAATTTGTAGACGGTATTCTATTTGCAGTGCTGTGTTTGATGTGGTATCTACCAGATTAAAAATCCCTGTTGATCTTGGAATCTGGAAAACATTTTCCTTTCAATCAAGACAGTTAGAAACATTACTCATACTTTCAGATTACTCAGTAGTTCGTACTCTATTCCTGTACTTCCACTAACTCTTCTGCTTTTAGTCATGGTATAATCTGATTGAGACATAAACATCTGAATATTCTTCAGAAAGTTAAAATGTTTCACAAAAAAATATGTCATCCTGTTCATGGGACCTGAAAGGAACTTAAGTGGCAAGGATTTTGGATGGGCTAACCACAAGATGGCCAGAAGGAAATTATATTCAAAATTAGGAAAGCCACAAGTATAGCTAAGGATCTTAAATGCTGACAGCATGTAAAGAGATCCCTTCAAGTTAAACAATTATTACAATCTTCTTAAAGAAAGCAGGTCTTGGTGCTCTTTGGTGGTAACTAGAAATCCTTCTCCGCCCCATTTCTTAGAAGGCTGCTGTTTTTGACAGTGATATAAAACAAGTCCAATGTACAGTTAAAGCAGCCTCCTACCTAGGCAATGGGAAACAGGAGGTCCTTTTATGCTGGAGCTACAGCAAGATGGTAAGAGTATCTTGCCATGCCTGTCTGTGTCATGCTTATTTTTCTGTTTCTAGGTATGTAAATAATAAGCGTTATTCTTGTCCTTCTGAATATTCTGCAAAGCTAGATTTAACATTTATAAAGCCAATTTCCTTTACCGCTTTGGTCATCATAGTTGATTGCTTTTGCTTCTTATAAAGCATTGAAACATGCGACAGTAGTATTGAGTTGCTATTGCTATGCTTTGGGTAGAGTACAGTAACAGAGCTGCCTGAAGATTGGGTCAAGTTAGTTGTATTCAAATAGAGGAGTATACAATCCAAAAATGTACAACTGAGATGAATACACCTCTCAGATGAAAAAAATACAAATGAAATTAAGTATATAAAAAATGCTCAACATCATTGTTCATAAGAGAAATGCAAATAAAACCACATTAACTTTCATTTCATTCCAGAAAGAATGGTTTATCCAGAAAACAACTGCTGGATGGGTTATGGGGTAAAAGAAATACTTCTGTATTGTTGCTGGGAGTGTAGACTGGTGCAGCCATTGTTAAAATTAGTGTGGAGATTCCATAAAATCTTGGATGACTGTTCCAATTTGACCCAGCTATTTCATTTCTGGGCATTTTCCAAGAAGAACTAAACATCATAGCACAGCAATCTATGCACAACCATGTTTTTAGTTGATGTTTGTAGTAGCTAAATCTTGGAAATAACCCAAATACCCACCAACTGATGAATGAATAATAATGATGTGATATTTAAAAAATATATAGTGAAGTATTACTCATTCTTAAATAAAGATAAAATTAAGAGATTCATAGCTAAATGAATGTGACTGGAGACCACAATTATAAGTAAAATAAATCAGAAATATATGTGTATATATCACATTATCTCTCTATTATAAGAAACTAAAAACACAACGTGCATGTACAATAAATTTTTTTTTTTGGTTTATTTACAACAGAACAATTTGCAACAGTTATATCTTGGAAAAACTCCAAGCCTATCAATAAATGCATGGTTAAAGAAAATGTGGTTTTTATATATAATAGAGTACTACTCTGTCATAAAGATGCTTAAACAGACATGTTTTAGTAAATGTATACAAATGTGAAAAATCTTATCTTGAAAGTTAACATATATTGCTTTAGACAAATATAAACAAAACAAACAATGTACAGCTTTTTTATAGTCCAGTATTTTGTACATATACACCATGGGTGAAGCCAACAGAAAAATCATGGATTTCTTTTTCTTTAGAAAGTTATGTGTCTGCAGGTAGAAGCAAAACTTTGTATTTCAAATGATCATGCTGCATGCTAGTGTACTTCCCACCCCTCACTGAATGTTTAGATCAGAGCCACTTCTCTCTCTCTCTCTCTTTCTCTCTTTCCTTCAGTTTAGCAGCCCTTTGTGATGATTAAAAATGATTTCACAATTTTATTTATTCTGAATTGATTCATAATATCACACTAGTAAATATAAATAAGAAACTACTTTTAACTTTATAAATAATTTTGTTCTTTGTCATACACATTATTTTCATAGATACCCTTATTTAGTTAGAATACCTATTAGTCAAATTATTGAATATTATTTTTATATTTGTTTTTTCAATAAATAATACATTGTACATTGATATCTTCATAGTGGTTAGCCATAGCACAAAAAGCATATACAAACACTATTAATACAAATATTTTTTCTCACTGAGTTAGTCAAAAGTAGCTGTATATATATCCTAACTATTCGATATATACAAATAACAAATGTTCCTTCCTTTGTATACCCTTTTTTGTTTAGTCCTGTCAGAGATGGGTATTCTATTGGCATCTAAATACTAAAGGTGTGTGAATTCAGCAAAACATCCAACACAGTCCAGCAGTCCACAATAGTAGTGGGTTATCCACAGAAGTTGTTGACTTGAGCCTTTCACAGCTCAGCATATTCCTATGGCTTTATTTTATATATATCTCGTTTTTATACTTTTCTGCTGTATGTTTAAGATCAAGATAAAGCAAGACCTATACAACAAGAAATGTAACATTTGTATCAGAAAAGGTCTGTCGAGTACCCTCAGGATTTATCCTGTAACCCTGTACCTCACTTTGCTGATCCTTTGTCAGTGTCAGCCATGTGGGTGAGTCACGGCCATTGCTTGACTAATTTGCTCTCTGCAAAAGCCTAAGAGAATGTTTTTTCTCCATGTGACTCTACTTAGGTACACTATACATCATCGATCCCATTCCTCTGCTGCTCCAAAATCTTCATGATCAGAAAATTCTGGAAAAAAACTGAGTTATATGATGTTACAGTATAGGTGCTCCTATGTTCTGAGTCTTTTATTTTTTTACACCAAACATGATCTTTATTTTTTTTGCCATAATTTTATTGAAGAACAAATAGCAAAGAGACAGTTTCAAATCAAATTAGTAGAACAGATTCAATAATTAATGTATTGCATGTAGTTTTCTTAGTGTTTATTTGTTGTACAAGTTGCAGACATGATATTCTATTTACAAACACTGTAGGAGCAGACCTCTCTACTCACTGAATTAAGAGAATGTAGCTATATACCTATCTTATATTTTAGAGCTGATTTATAGTACAAGTTTCAATAATTAATACTTTTTACATTGTTATCTGCCTAGTGGTTATCCATTGTACAAGAAGCACACAAGAGATCCTGTCCAAACACTATTAGTGCAAATCCTTCTTCTCATAGAATTATGCAAAAATAGCTGCATATTTATGCTAACTGTTCTGTATATACAAATAAAAATTGTTATTCCTTTGTATCCCCTTTTTTGCTTTAGTCCCACCAGAGATGGGTATTCTATTGGCATATTATAGATGCTTGAATTCAGCAAAGCACTCCAACACAGTCCAGTAGTCCACAATAATAATGGGTTATCCACAGAAGTTGTTGACTAGAGCCATTTACAGCTCAGTGTATTAATATGACTTCACTTTATTCACCTCATTTTTATACTTTTCTGCTGGATGGTCAAGACCAAGATAAAACAAAACCTATATAACAAAAAATGTAACTTTTGTATCTGATAAGGTCCTTCAAGTACCCTCAGAGCTTATCTTGTAACCCTGTACCTCACTTTGTAGATCCTTTGTCAATGTCAGCTATGTGGGTGAGCCATTGCCATTGTTTGACTAATTTGCTCTCTGTGAAAGCCTGTGAGAAAGTTTTTTTCCATGTGACTCTCCTTAGGCACACTATACATCATCGATTACTTTTCTCTGTGGCTCCATAATCTCCTTGATCAGAAAATTTGGGCAGTTATATGATGTTGCAGTACAGATTGTCCTATGTCCTCAGTCTTCACTTGTCTTGAAAGGCTAGGACAAAAATGTTGGCTGACCTTGCAGCTCTTCCTTTTCTATAATTTTTGATCTGCAAACTTAGGATGTTAACCCTCCAGAACAGAAGCGTATTATTACCCTGCAACATATGAAGTTCAGTTTATCCTATGTGTCTTAATATCAAACATCTTAGGCATAACATAGAACAGATATTTTCCATCAAGTATTTATATGGTAAACTCTATGTCCCTACAGAATATGAGGGAAAAATAATTAAAAACATAAGAATTAAACATATTTTTAGGGGGCTGGGGATATGGCTCAGTACAATAAGCTGTTCCCTGGCAAGCACAAGTTCAATCCCCTGTTCCACAAAAAAACAAAATAAAACAAAACAAAAACAAAAACATATTTTTACACAGAAATTTACAAATCTAATCATATGCAACATTGTGTCAGGACAGTCCTATGACTTTTTTGTGTCATTTTTTTTTTCATTTTATTACTCTTTATTTAAAAAAAAAGCAAGAACTTTTACGTGAGAGATTTTTTTTTTTTTTTTTTTTTTTTTTTTTTTTTTTTTTTTTTGGCGGAACCGGGGATTGAACTCAGGCCCTTGCGCTTGCCAGGGAAGCACTTATTCCACTGAGCCATCTCCCCGGCCCCCTACGTGAGAGATGTTATGGTAATAATTCGTATGTCATTCCAAGGAGTATGTATTTAGAAGACTAGAATGACAGGCATTCAAAGCCTGACCCTTCTATTACACATTGCTATCTTCAGTGCAGTCCCTTGGTTCACAGATGTATCACCATGTACATTTAGTCAGGGTGCAAATATTACCAGTTAACTGCTAGTTTCAAAAACCTGCTGATATTTCTCATGATCATCCGTAACCCATCTTGTGCATATAAATGTATGGCTTTGACCCTGTCAAGTTTCCCAGCTTTTCTCTTACCCTCTCCTCATTGTCCAATACTCAAGTTCTCGTTTTCCTTTTAATTGTATTATACCTTTCTATTTGTATTTCTCCTTTTGAGTTCTTATACTAGGGAGACTAAATGATATTTACATAGGTGGGTCTGGTTTATTTCATTTATGAGTGTATATTCAAGTGGCATCCACTTAAATATGAAGCCTCTCAGGTGGCATGCCTGATTTTGTTGTGGTGAGGTAGTGCAAGTGCAGAGAAGTTATAAGCTCTCCCACACACTCGCTGGTCCTGGGCGGTCCCAAGAATATCACAGAAACTGTCACTCATTTGAAGGTCTTGGGGGCTAGGGCTCTGAAGTCCCTCATGTCAGGGACTGGCCTGGTCGTCTGGTCTGGGAAGATCCATCCAGTGCAGGGGAGCACAGGAGCTCACCCCCACACTAGCCAGGCCTAAGCTTGGGTTGGAGGGAGGGGTGGAGGTTTCCTGAGAAAGCGAGAGAGCGGAGTGGAAAGGGTTCTGAGAATGAGGTGGAAGGACTCAGTTAGGAGCTGTCCTGGCCTTGATCCAGGGAGATCCAACCAGCACAGCAGAGCTCAGGAGCTCATGCCCGCACTCTCTGGGCCTGAACATGGGCTGGATGGGATGGACAATAAATATTGAGAAGCAGGAAGAAACTGTTTACAGGAAAGGGAAATAGTGAGGGAGGATGGAGAGAATGGGAAGAAAAGAAATAATGAGAAAAGGACAAGATGAAAACTGAGCTTATACATAGTATAACAACCATTGTTAATTGTCTATTATTATTTTGAAATTCTTTGCCATATGTATTATTCTATGTAACTCTGTTTCTGTCTTTTGCTTTGCTTCTATTTTTACTCTTTAAAATAAAATTAGAAAGTTTAAATTTTAAATTGAAATGGGAAAAAAATCAAAATATACCATATGCAGGTACAAATGCTCTATAATAAATGTGGTAACGATGTATACCTAACATGTATCAATAAACTTAAATAAAAAGTAAAAATAAACAAAGGGTTACAGAATTTTGTGATATGAGGTACCCTATTGTCTATTTTTTTTTTTTTTTTTGTATGTAAACAATGAGTCATCCAGAGAAGTGCACTGCTCACTAGGCTTTACATGAGTTCTCAGGGTCTATACATAAAAGGATGAGTTTTAAAACTTAGTGGCTTAATTGACATTGTCTCTTCTAAATCACTTTCACTGACATTTTATTAGAGGAATCTGAGATTATTTAGCGTGGATCCTCAAATGCTGAACACCAACTGACCAAAATAAAATATTCACACAGATAGGAAAACCAGGTAGCAACTCTCTAAGAAACTTACTGAGTTTATTTTGTTATAGCATAAATCTTCCTACTCAAATTGATGCAGCAGTATTGTTTAATTTTTGTTTTAAACAGAAGGAGCAATTAGTCTATTGAAGGAATTAATTACTTAAAACATTTATATTTAAACCCCAAAGCTTTTGTTTTTGGTACTAGGTTTGATCTCTGGGCCTTTCTAGTGAGTTATATTTCATTTTTATTTTATTTTGAGAAAAAGTCTTCCTTCTATATTTATTTATTTATTTTCAAGTAAAATATCCTTGGTCTTATTATACATAAACTTTCTTCAAATAAGGTACCCACTCTGAAAGCAGCAAGTTCTGGCTTTTCTGTGAGCCCCTAACAGTACATAAATTGGAAGGCTGGAGATGTAGTTCAGTGCTGGAGATGCTTTCCTAGCATGTACTCTCTGAGAACCATACTTTTAACTAAAAAGTGCTGCATATCCCCCATTTTATATATTAAGCAAATAATGATTTTTTAATGTGTTTGATACAGTGTCTCACTACACAGCTTGGACTAACAGTGATCCTTCTTTTTCATCCTACCCAGTGCTAAGATCACAGGTGTGCACCCCCGCTCCTTGTCTCAGTGGCCGGTTCAGTGCACCCAGCCCTAAGACTGGTGCAGCATGTGGGTTGGGGGCTTCAAACCTGGGTCAATGCGCTTGCTTACGCAGGTGTGCAGTCCACTGTGCTATCTCGCCTGCCCATGAATTAGGATTTTTAAAGTATTGAGCTACATATAATTTTATGATTGCTTATTAATTACAAAATTTTGATTGTTCACTAATTACAAAAGTAATTAAATGTGTTTTTCTAAAATTTGAGAAAATAGCAATAACTATTTTGTTTTATTTTTACACAAAAATATGGTACAAAGTGTATGATGGTAATCAATGCCTATTTTAAAGAATATATCTCTCATGAACAGCCATAACATTTCAAGAATGAAATGCATGTGACTGCAATAGATTTAAAAAAACTAAGACAATCTACTCTAACAAATTATAACTATTTCCTGAGCTAAAGAATGATAAACTTTTACTCATATAATCTCATTCTATAAGTACTTTCTATTCTTTGAAAAGTCAATTGAAGATATTTAATTTACAGAAATAGGTGGGTGATGATTGACTGCTCTCTATTATTTAATTTCCACATTTTAAGAATTCTTAGCACTAAAACTGTCTCTGTGTGTGAAATGTTATTTATAAAGTTTTTTTTATTCCTCTTGATAATATTTCAAACCTTCTGATCAAGAAACTTGGAGCCAGCAAGACCAGGCAAGATCTAACTCTGGATTCTAATTAATTACATAATCATGGATAAATTACATATTCCTTTAAGATTAGGGTAGCCATTCATATTAAAGTATAACAATATAATATGCATCATATAATTACATCATGATAAAATACATAGCCATGTAAAGTAATTACTAAATTAAAAGTTACTTAGTATTTCAATTAATATTTCATAAGTATTTATATGAATAAAATAACAATACACTTTAAAAATTGGAGAGAGAAAAGAAATTTTATGAACCTATGTTCCGTGACTAAAGAGATAGTACCACAGCAGTCATAAGAAATTGCTAGCAGTAGATACTTATAGTGGGTCAATATGGGCAGATCTGGGTTGTTACTTTATAAGATGTCAAGATATCTGGAGAAAAGTATGGTTTTAGAAGAGAAAATAATCAAACCAGACAATTTACTTCACAATTTTGTCAAATATTACTTTATTGTTAGATCAGATTAAATATAAAATTGGATTAATTAATATATAACATGTATTGTGTAAAATTTGAAGATTAGTCTTCTAATATTGTTGTAGCCAGCAGAGTTAGATAGAAATATTTTTAGGCAGTCAGACAGGGTCAGGCCCTCAGCGATGATACCGGAGACTGGATGTCTTGCAAATCTGGGAGGGACGGATGCTCCTGCTGTGAGCCAGACCTAAAGACCAAAGATCAGACCTCCCTAAAGATTGGCATCCAAGACTGATCATCAAGCTGAGGGAGACCAAGAATCATTTATCTGATTACTACTACCTGATAAAGTCCTATTCTACATTCATGCCCACTTGCCATATGACTTGCTTCCCTATTTGTTTCTGAACTTAATCAATTTTATCTACACAATAGTACTTGTAATCCCATTGGTTGACCAGAATTCTGCCCTACCTCTTGACCCCTAAGGAAGTTCCTGAGCCCCGCGTGATTTTGCCCTATAACAATAACCTGGAAGAGACAACCTCCTGGGCAACCCACTCGAGCCCACGTTCTGTCCTCTCTGAGGCAGAAGCTTTCTTTCCCAATTAATATTCTACTCTTAACCTCAGTTTGCTCCTAAAATTCATTCTTCGGTTTTAGAGAACATGAACTAGTCCAGGTCAGGTCAGGAGACTATTTTTCCCTATATCAATAAGAAACTATAACAACCTGAAAATAAAAATTTTGAATGGCAAAGAATTTACAATATCATTAAAAGTAATTAACTTTTCAGAAAATATTAAAAGTAGGACAATAACAGTTCTTGAAATAGTATTTATGAGCTAGAGAAACAAGGAATCCACAAAGAATATGCTCACATAGACAAAAATTTCACAAAAATAAATTGTAGATCTAAATGCAAAATATAATACCATAATTCTTAAGGAAAACAATATGGAAAAAATATGTGGCTATGATTTTATGATAACTTCTTATATATAACATCAAAAGCAGGAATCATCCCTGGGCCTCTCATGCAGAACGCTCCCCCCAGGGTGCACTGAGATGGCAATTGAGACGAGCATGGTGGCATGCGCCTGTAATCCCAGCTCTTGGGAGGGTCAAACTCAGGCCCCTGTGATTGCGAAGGAAGTACTTATTCTACTGAGCCATCTCTGGCCCCCTTCAGAGCCTATAAACAGGAGGATCAGTACAAGTCAGATCTAGTAGTGATACAGGGAGAAAAACTGATCTTGGGTGGGTGACATCCAGAAGATACAGAGAACCTCCAAATGACATAGGGAAAAATGATATCTGGACCTGACCTGCATGAGTTCATGTTCTCTAAAACCAAAGAATGAATTTTAGGAACAAAAGGAGGTTATGAGCAAAATAGATTTACTGAGGGAAAGAAAGCTCCTGTGCAAGAGAAGGACAGGAGGGAGGCCTGAGCAGGTAGTTCCCCAGGAAGTTGTCTCTTCCAGGGACTTCTACAGAGTAAAACCATGTGATGAGGTAGGTCTAAGGTGGCGAAGACATGAGAACTCGCTTAGGTGGAGAAGAGGTGGGACAAAACTAAGGTCAACTATGGGATTACAAGCACCATTGCTCAGGTAAAATTGATTAAGTTCAGGAACAAATAGGGAGGCGAGTCACGTAGCAAGGGGACATGAATATAGAATGGGATTTTATCAGGTAGCCATCCAGTGGTAGTCGGATTAATGATTCTTGGTTGCTTGAAGGTTGATGATCAATTTCGGATGCCAATCTTTAGGTCTAGCCCACAGGGGGAGCATCCGTCCCTCCCAGAGTTCCAAGATATCTTGTTTTCTGCGTGACCTCCTTCTAGAGCCTGACCCTGTCTGACTGCCTATAATATTTCTAGTTAACTCAGCTGCCTACTACAGTAGTGAGACCTTGAAAACCCTGTAGACCCTTCCCTAAAATACAAAGAAAAAAAAACAATAAACGAAAAGCAGGAATCATGAGAGAAAAAATAAAGTTGAACTTCATTAAAATTAAAATATTTTACTTTGTAGAAGATGTTGTTGTTTACATACTGAAAATATAAAGCCTAAAAGCAAATCTATGGCAATGCATCTGTAAAACACTCAACTCATTAAAAAAAAAAAAAAAAAAAAAAAAAAAAAAAAAAAAAAAAAAAAAAAAAAAAAAAAAAAAACAGTTGTAGGAGTGCCTGTTCTGATATAAGTAGTCTGAACTCCGAGTCAAAATGTAGGGCTTTTGTGGGGGACAGACACGTGCGAGCAAGATGTTTTACATTACTTCCTGTCATTTGGAAGCCTTGAATTATGTTATCCAAACAAGCAAGAGTATAGGGAGCTTGGGCTCTGTTTTCTAGTACACTCTCCCTTAAGTCTTGTAAGAGCAAAAGGCACAAATCTTTCTTCATCTCCGTGTACCTTGAGTTTTTCACAAGTGGAGAACAAGGGAGATGGTTACTGAACTGGCTCAGTGGGATGGAGGAGAAAGGGCTGTGGGAAGCGCAGCCTCTGACGTGTTATCTTCCGAGTTAGATGTGGAGAAGGAACCTGAGTGTGTGCATCAACTGGAAAAATTTTCCATCTCTTTATGAATATCCTGCGAAATGAATTTTTTGGACTATTTACACTTTTTAAACAAGCTTCCTTTTTCTCCAGCAGCCTGTTTAGAGGCATTTGACCTTGGGGGTAATCAGATGCTTTTGTTTTGTTAACATCAGGGCTCTTCTCAATGACAATTACCTTATTTACTGGTCTAGGCCCAGCATCCTTGGAATGCTTTGTAATGATAAGCTGTTGCTGATATGCATTCCTTTCTGGGCTGTTACATTGGAAGGACCAGATAGCTCCCTTCACCAGGTTAAATGTGGCTATAGTTTGTGGGTGAATTTTTCTTTTCTGACCGAGAATAGAAATGGGAGTCCTGGCCAACAAAGGCAGGGTAGGAGGCATTACAATCCCTGATTTGAAATTATATGGCAATGATACTGTGATAATATCACCATAGTACTGGCAAAAGAACAGGCCTGAGGGTCAATGGAACATATTAGGTGATGCAAATACAACTGCAAACACATAGCAACCTTGTCTTTGACAAAGGTCTCAAACATGTTCACTGGAAGAAAGATAGGCTCTTTAACAAATGGTCCTTGTAATACTGGCTCTCTGACGCTGAAAACTAAAACAAGAACCAGGTATGTCATCCTACACTAAACTAAATTCAAAATACAATAAAGATATAGACATTAAAACACAAGCACTAAATCTAATGGAAGAGAACTTAGGTGAAAATATAGGAGACTTAGGTGTAGGCAGAAAGCTCATGAACAAAAAAACCAGACTACATGGGAAACATTTCAAAGAATCAACAACTGGGATCTCATCATGTTGGATAGTTCCTTCATATCAAAAGAAATCAATAACAGAGTAAAAAGGTAACTCACAGATTAGGAAAATATATTAACCAACAACCATGCAGACAAAAGAACTTCTATCAAGAATATATACACAACTAAAAAAAAAAAAAAAAATCAGGCTCTCAAAATTAAAGTCCCAATCCAAAAATGGGCATGTGATAAGAATGCACACTTCTTAGAGCAAGAGGTACAAATGGTGAGGATGGGGGCAGGGCTATGCAAGGGAGCTGTGCACTTGGGGCCATGGCAGCCACCCTGGAGCCCAGTGAGGCCAGTTAGCTTGGGAAGGTGAAGACCCTAGCATCCAACTGCTAGGCAGTGGCTGCTTGGAAACAGGGCCACTGTACTGGTGCACTCTAATCAGCAGAACAGCCACTCCATGGATCCTTAGGGCTGAGATGTAGCTCAGTGGCACAGCACTTGCCTGCCTTTTAAACTCCTAGGAATTTTAAATGTTGAAAACATTCCGCATGCACAGGATTCAGTATTGTATGGTTCATGAGGATGTGTCATGGCTGGACTCAGATACTTTTTGTTATCCAACAGAATTAGAACATCATGTGATGTTGGTGTAAGAGTGTAAGGTCCGAGTCAAACCGACTCCATGAGTCACACAGACCCTGTTACTGAGTCACAATAGATTGTTAAGGTTACTATGGATACTGCCCTACCCTACAGCGCGTGATGTCCATACGTGCCCCACAGCTTGCAGATGTTCTTAAGATAACCCCACTGAAACCAACAATTCCCGGGACGGCAAGACCCTTCCAAGCATAACCCTCCCTAAAAACCCGCACCATCCAATTGTTGTAAAGGTCAATAGGAGCCATCCTATCCGTTCCAATGTAAGCCCAGCTAACACACGCGATTGGCTTCTGTCACCCTGCTTGCTGCTTTGCCGCCAAAAGTGCTATATAATCCTAAACCATCCAAGGCTCGGGGTCACTGTGGCCCAGTTGCCTGGTGGCCCTGTGTCGACACAGCCTCTGGAATAAATCCTGAACTTCCACAAGGCCTCGGCTCTTGGTGTCCTTCCTTCCGCGCCCGATCTTGGACCTAACATTTGGGGGCTCGTCCGGGATCGGTCCGTGTGAGGGGGGGACTCTCCAACAGCCGCAGATTGCTTCTTCAGGGTATGTACGGCCATTCTTTTAGTTTCTTTTTAGTTTCTCTTTTGTTTTTCTCTTTTTTCTGGCTCCGTTCATTGAGGCACGGGACCTCGCTCGTTTAGGGGCTCCTCTTTCGAGCCCGCTCGTGGGACCTCCCTCTCGGGATCCCAATTAGTTGAATTAGTTGTCTGCAGACATTAGGTTCTTGTGGGTTCCCTTTCTGGGACCGTTCGTCCGACTCTGTCGGTTAGTTTTGTTGGAGCCTTCTCTCTTCTGCCTCCTTGATATCTACTCTCTCTCTCTTCCTCTCTACCTCCTTTCCGGCGGACCCCTGTGCAAGCGTTAACCTACTTTGCTTTTCAGGTTTAATCATGGGCCAGACTGCCTCTGGACCCCTAACCTCACTCTTGCTCACTGGCCCGAGGTTCGCTCCGCGGCTCATAACCTCTCCCTGCATGTTAAAAGGAGTAAATGGATAACTTTGTGCCGCTCTGAGTGGCCTCTTTTACAGACTCACTGGCTGCCTGAGGGTTCCTTCCATCTCCCCCTCATACTGACAGTAAAAACACAGATTCTTCAGCCCGGATGTTCCAGCCATCTGGACCAGCTGCCTTACATCCTGGTTTGACAAGACCTCAGTGAGAATCCCCCATCTTGGGTTAAGCCTTTCTTGCCTCCGTCACCTCCCCTTAAGGCCCTTCCTGCCAACCTACCTGAGTCCCAGGACCTTCTCAGCCTGGACCTAGATCCCCCTCCAGACCCTGCTCCCTCAGTCCCCAGCCCTCCCTGGTCCAACCCAGATTCAGGGGAAAACAAAGATGGGCCGGCCCAACACATCCGGGCAGCATTGGGCCGCCGCCAACAAGGGCACCCTGAGGTGGCGATCACTCTGCCCCTCCGCCCTTTCAGGCCCACGATCAACAATGGGGCTGGCGGGGAGATGCCCACCCTCCAGTATTGGCCCTTCTCCACTTAAGACCTGTATAACTGGAAAAACAACAACCCCTCCTTCTCGGAAGACTCTTGTGTGGTCAATAAAATCTGGTTTCCCTTTGTCTTGAGAGCTCTATTAGTGATGATAAACCGATCGGGAAAATTTTCAATGAGACCGGTTGAAACAATTTCATTTTTGTTTTATGACCATCCAAGGCACCAACTTGTTCAATTTGTGTCGTCTTTGTTGTCTGTCTTGTTTGTTGGTTTTTATCTGTGAATCTCGCTTAGCACTAACTTCCAATTTGCCCCAACAGGAACATCCAGGATGGGACATTAGATATTTTGAAAACATTGCCGCCTCCCGCCGCTCCCTCTATGATTGTTTAAGTTTCACTTTTGTTTATTATTTTCTCTTTGTAGTCTTCAGGCCCTAAGGTTCTCAACCCCAGGAAGTCTCTTGGTCTTTTACAACATACAGCCTCATTTTCTTCTTGACACAAGCCTCCCTCCAACAGGTTATCTCCAGACCTCCGAGCCACCCGGATCAATATACCTACATTCAGGCCTGGACTGATTTATCTGTGACCCCCTAAGATGACTCAAGGTTTGCTGTTTCTGGACACCATCCTTGGACAACCAGCCAACTCCACGTGATCATACTGGCAACTCCAACTGAAAAGAGACAGCTGTGACCCCCGACCGTCACCCTCAAAACCTACTTGTTCCACCTGCTATCCGGCACACAGATAAGTTCCCTCTGCGGTTTTTGAACTGTTGGTAAAATTTCATGTTTTGGCTTGTTTTGGCTTTTGGCCGATAGTTTAACAACCACAGAGGTTATGATGTTACTCTAATGGGATGTTTTATGCTTGTTTTGTATTTATGTGTGTTATGTTCAAACTGGTTGCTGAATGTGCTGGTGTTCCTTGCTTGAAGGAAAAACGTTAATAAGCCTCCTAGTAAATTTTATGTAAACTTCTGTAAAATGGGACCTTTAAATCTAGCTCAGATTTAAGAAAATTTCACATGCCTATATAAAACACGGGACTCCTTTTGCCAATTAAATGACATCAGGTCAGCAACCGTTCTTAAAGACTTGGAGGACAGGTTCCACTGGGATGGACTGGTTCTGATCCCCCTCTACATGCTAGAGGGAATGTTGGACCTGCTCTGTTTCAGTTTCCTTTCTTTAACTTTACTCCTAATTTTCTCACCTCTTTTACTTTCCTTTCTAGAGGCATATAAAATTAAAAACTCTATAGACTGTTCCAACTAAGTAAAGCCCTTAAAAAAAATGAGCGTTTGTTAATGCTCCTAAGTTTAGTCATCATTGGGTGGAAAAATGAATGAGAGATAGATTTTATAAAGCCTTCACTGTAAGGTGCTTGGTTGTACCTTTTCTCCTTTTCTGCTGGTGGACTAGAAATTCTACCTCAGCTTTTCAATAAACAACTTAGAGTCACTCCTTTAAAAAATTAAGCTGAGACAGCTTACAATAGTTTTACATTCTGTACCAGCTGTAAAAAAAAAAAATAATTTACATCTGTGTATTATACATTAAGAGTAAAAGTTTGTCAACCTTAAAATAATGTGTTTTTACCAACATGTAAAATAAGATTGCTAGATAATAGATATAAAATTTCACCTATGAGCTTCAAGTTTAAATCTTGTCCAGTTGCTAAAACTGTTTACCTGGGTGATTAGATAAAAAACATGTGTCTAAAGACTTGGTTCGATGCACAGGGCCAAATCCTTCAGCCAATAATTCTATCTATCTCTAAAAAAGGTGTTTATAGCCTTAAAAAAAAATGATCACTTCAAATTGACCTTTTTATACAATAGTTATGCTTCCTTGTGTAAGACTCCTGTCACTAGACCAGTAGTCTTGTGTCCAGTTTTGTTTGCCTTAAAAAAGTCATTCTAGTTTTAAAACATAGATATGGACCACAGGAGAACCAAGTAGTTCGGGTGCCTAAGGCTGCTGCTTTCAGACCTTTAGAGACCCTTAGATAAAATAGCTTTACTCACTGTCTCACCATTGCTCGAAGTAAAATTTCCTCTGCTAGCTTTTCAGAAGAGTAAACTTCTAATTGTAATGTTAACCTAAAACCAAGCCTAGTAGTTATTTTATGTAAAACATACTTCCTGAGATGCTAATTAGAGGGACAGATTACTCTTACAGATCAGGAGCTATAAAAGATAGCTTTTGCTCCAGACAACTCATTTAATACTTCAGTAAAAACTGTTTAAGTGTCCTATAACTGTTTAAGCTGGGAGAAAACCATGGAAAGAAAACAAAAGAGACAAAAATTGGCTGCCTTTGTTGCGGCCTCAAAACAGACCCTAAGTCTGATTCTCTGGGCTCCAAGAAGAGCTCAACGATGATGAGATTCGTCTGCTACTGCTGTCAAGAACCAGGCCACTGTACGAGGGACTGCCTTAAAAGGCCCACAGGCCATGCCCTGACTGCTAAGGCAGCCACTAGAAGTGAGACTGCACTCTGAGGCGGAGGCCCCAGAGTTCAGGCTCAGCTTCCCAGATGATCCAGTAAAACTGGAGGATCCTGGGCCTGCTTCTTCCCTCTGGCTGGACTGTTACCTCTACCTGTCATCTCCATGGAGGAGCCCTGAGTAATCATGACTAAAGGGAAAACCAGCCCATTGCTGGACACTGGGACAGGTCTCTGTCCTTCTCCAACCCTGACCTTCCTTCCAGTTATCTACCTCAATAAAAACAGACTTTAGAAATCTTGCTTTAGTTAAAATTGAGACACTATAATATATATTTCAGGTTGCTAGCTAAATCAAAATTATACTGACCAGTTTTTATAAATATAATTGTTCTTCATGTACAAGGCTTAAAAGGTATTCCATTGGTTTAATCTGACTAAATGCTATATTTCATGATAAGAGTATGTTAATCTGGTTGATTTCTGATGTAACTCAAATATTTCATGCTCATTGTTAATACAGGTGTGATATCCCTTACCTAAAGCTAAAGAGACTAACAACAAACTGACAGACTCCATAAATAAATGGGTCTAAGGGCTAGTAAGTTACAATTGCTAGGTCTCAAAGTTTATAAATATACCTGTTAGCTAAAATGTTCATGCTTTAAATATATGTGCTCCAATATCTCAAAAAAATTTGTTCGTTCCTAATAGATACCAAAAACCCAGGTAATTATACAGGTAAAATCTATAGCAAATATGCTAGGTTAAGATCCCTTTGACTAGGGATCCACCAGATTTTGTCTATAGAGACACACTGAGGTATATCTTGTTCAGTGGATTCCAAAGTCTAACACAAGCTACAAAAGTAAAGAGGGTTTACAGGAATAAATTGTTCTCAGTTGAAGTGTTTCATAGTAGAAAAGATACAGAATGGAATTATAGATGGAAAAAGTTATGTTTTCCTAGATCCAAAGAGAAGGGACGTTTCAAGGAAAAATGTCCAAAGCTTCTAGAGAAGG
>PVKA01009341.1:0-34955 GCA_004027165.1 Ctenomys sociabilis | reverse complement strand
GAAAAAGAGCTTGTAAAACTTTCAATAGATGCTTATACAGATTTGTCGGTAGTTACCCAGCCAGTGGCTCACTTGCAAGCTGGAGAGTACTAAGTGTTTTCCCTAGGTCTGACAATCCATATGCCACAGATCTGCTAAATGATTACTAGATGTTATTTGTAAAATTGACTCCATCTTGTTGCCCTTCTAACCTCTCCATGTTCCTGTTCTGTATGCGCCTACCCCTCCCAACTCCCTCACCTCTGTGACCCAAGCCTTGTTTTGACCAACATCTGTACCCCTTCCCTATTTTTGAGGATCTTGACAAACTCTGTACTTACACATAGGTAACACCAATCTCTAAGATTAGAGATATTGAAAACAAAAAGGGGGGGCTAAACCTCCTTTTTCTCAAGGAAGGGGGTTTCTGTGCAGCCTTAAAGGAACAATGTTGTTTTTATGCAGGCCATTCAGGGGTAATTAAAGATTATATGTCCAAGCTTAGGGACAAGTTACAACAACGGGAAAAAAAAAAAAAAAGACAACAACAACAAGGGCTCTTTGAGTCCTGGTTCAAACATTCCCCATGGTTGACTACACTCCTCTCAGCTCTAGCTGGGCCACTCCTGATTCTCATACTAGCTCTCACTGTAGGGCCATGCCTCCTTAATAAGTTTATCACGTATGGCCGAGAACAACTGTCCTCTATCAAGCTCATGATAATCAGGCAACAATACCAGTTTTTACCAGACCAGGAAGCCCAGACACATTTTTAAGATTAAAAATGGGAAAAACCAAAAGGGGGGAATGTAAGGTCCGAGTCAAACAGACTCCATGAGTCACACAGACCCTGTTACTGAGTCACAATAGATTGTTAAGGTTACTATGGTTACTGCCCTACCCTACAGCACGTGATGTCCATATGTGCCCCACAGCTTGCAGATGTTCTTAAGATAACCCCACCGAAACCAACAATTCCCAGGACGGCAAGACCCTTCCAAGCATAACCCTCCCTAAAAACCCGCACCATCCAATTGTTGTAAAGGTCAATAGGAGCCATCCTTCCAATGTAAGCCCAGCTAACACACGCGATTGGCTTCTGTCACCCTGCTTGCTGCTTTGCCGCCAAAAGTGCTATATAATCCTAAACCATCTAAGGCTCGGGGTCACTGTGGCCCAGTTGCCTGGTGGCCCTGTGTCGACACAGCCTCTGGAATAAATCCTGAACTTCCACAAGGCCTCGGCTCTTGGTGTCCTTCCTTCCGCGCCCGATCTTGGACCTAACAAGAGGATATATTGTGGTTACTTTAGGATGTTGGTTCCATTGTAGGTATAATTATGCACAGGAAAGAATCTAGGGGTCAGGGAGATGGCTCAGTGGAATAAGCACATCCCTGGCAAGCGCACCAGTCTAAGTTTAATCTCTTGTTCTGCCAAAAAAAAAAAAAAAAAAAAAAAAAAAAAAAAAAAAGAAAAGAAAAGAAAAGGAAGAAAGAACCCAGGAAAGAATTGCCAGAAAAGAAATGAAAAATAAGATTCTTTATGAATGTACCCACCTTGATCCTGAAAGAAAATGAAACAACAGCAGCAACTGAGCAACTTTAACACAGAAAACATTTCTCAATTGTCATTTGAGAAATGTAAATTAAAACAATGTGCAGATACCATCTCATCCCTGAAAGAATATTATAAAGTAATGTGATAAAATAACTAATAACGAAATCTGTATAGGCTGTGAGAAAAAAGGAACCCTTCTTCACTGTTGTTGGGAATGACTGGCACAATAACTGTGGAAATCTGTGTGTAGCATCCTAAAAAAATCTAGGATTGGAAGCCCCATTCAACGTAGCTCTTCCTTTTCTGAGTGTTTTTCCAAAAGAACTAAAATCATCATTCCACAACTATGTTTGATATATGTGCAACTATGTTTAGAGTAGCACTATTTGTCAGAGCCAAACCTTGGAATATCCAAAATTTGTCATAGCCAAATCTTTCCATATGGATTGAAAAAATGAGGCATTTTATACAATGAAGTATTGCTCAGCTATAAAAGTTAAACCTGAGGTCTTCATAGTAAAATATATGCAACTAGAGGATATACTCGTAAGTAAAATAAAACAGAACCATATATGAGTAAGTACCATATCATTTTCTTAGTGTAAGAAAATGAAAGACTAAATAAAATCTGAAAGTTATAATAGACAGAGTAAAACAGACATAAACTAAACATAAGGAATAATTAGTGAAGATGAGGGAAAAGACCAAAGATAAGAAAAAAAAAAGAAATAGGAAAAATCATGAAAGTATATACATAGGATAACTGAGATGATTGTAGTACTAATTTGTATCAGGTTTTGAAGGGAGCAGTTAATGTGTAAAGTTTTCATTTTAAATTTCTCTATATGGTAATATCTAGAATCTGAGCAACTACATCAAAAAGGTGCGATACAAAATCGTGGTTGAAAAGCTGTCATCTTGTTCTTCTGAATGTGTAGCATTTCTAATGTCTTATCAATTATTATCATACTCTTATAATAAATGAAAACTATACTGTAAAAAGGAGAAGAAAATCAGGATTTATTAAAAGCAAGCTTTAATGTTTAATTATTTGATAAATCTTTCATACCTATATCTATTAATCTGAGCAGCAGATTTCATGATAAAAATACATAATCAAATAACTATTGTTAATTTTCTTTTGAAATTCTATACCATATTTATTGTCTTTTTCTGTGTTTTTAGTTTTGGTTTTGGTTTTAGTCTTTGAGGTCAATGGAAGATGATAGTGCTCTTTTTCTAAATTGAATAAAAGGATATAACCATTAACTACTGAGGAAAAAGTCCCATGACATTAAATATATTTTGTTAAAGATGCTTTATAAGACATTATAGGTCAATATGTCTGTGGATTAATTAAAATGCCAATACATTATTTATATATTAAAGTCTCTCATAATCTGTTTCTCTTTTCCAAATCTAGCCCAACATACACTAAGTTTAATGCAAAAATGTCAATTGTGCGATGTTTCTGGGTCATTCAGGGCTACTCAACAGCCTATACTTTCTCTATGTTCATTTACTGCATTTTAATAGTCATATGAGCTAATTTTTATAAGTTGAAAAAAATACAATCAAATTAACATCAAGGAAACTTCACAATATGTCAAGCGAAACACCTTCAGGCAATGGAGTGTTCTGCGGTGTAAGGTAGCGCAACTTGCATGCCTTGTTCCAGTAATTCATAGGAGATATCTATACTTAATAGAAGCTTTTCTTCTTAAAGGCCTGGAATAAGTCATTACTTCCTCTGGGTTTAGAAAAGGCTTCTCTATTCCAACTCAAATACCTATCATCACTCTGTGTGTTCTGTAATTTTGGGGATTGCTGCACTGATGACCAAAACAAAAAGGCCTTTGGTAACAGAGTGTTATTGCAACATGGTAACCCACCCTCTGCCACTAAGATTCTGCTACTTAATCTATTTAGCATTTGGAGAATTTCCTTGTATTCTAAGGCTCTTCTACCATTCTATGTTTTCAATAAAATTCCATTCATCACATTCCATTCTTTCCACTTTGATATCTCATTAAACTCTTATAAATGATTGTGTAGTGACCTGGAAGATAATGTATAATACATGAAAGTAAACCTGCAGTGAAATGCATTCTTCCGCTCCGGACTGGCTGTAGCCCATGCTTCTTTTCCTCTACCAATTGACTCCCATTGGGGAAACGTTGCAAAGGGAGCCAAGGTATGCAGCAATTTGTTTATTTTTATTTTCAAATTTTTCTATTCCATAGCAATTCGATATGTGACAAGAGTATTATATGCTTGAGTCTATCTCCCAAATAGACTTTTAAAGTTTATCAACTCAATCTTCTTCCAGAAGCAAATAAAAATAAAAACAGCCATATTCATGAACCACACATATTAAATTTTTTCCTTTACAAGAAAAAGCATATATGGACAGTTTAGCAGTTCTTATGTTAACAAATTTGGTTCATTTTCAGGGTCTGCCATTTCTTAACTATGTAACCCAATAGATACTCAGCAAGCACTTTTACACTAATGGACAAAATGTCTCCTTCAATTTTTTCTTGTATTTTTAGAAGAAATTCCATTTATGAATTTAAGTTTGGTTTAATCCTTTTGCTCAATATTTTGAACATTTCTATTTCTTTCTTCTTGTAGTTTTTGAGCTTCTTCTCTCTCTTGTTTTCTCCTCTCCAATTCTTGTTTCCTAGCAGCACACTTAGCTTGTACCTGCTCATATTTTTGTTGTGGTTTTTGACTGGATGTTTTATTTTTATTTTTTGTTGGAAAAGTGATGGTTTTGCTTTGCTGCACCATTCTTTTGTCTGAGGCAGATGACACTGGTCTTCACACAAAGCAACAACTCCACACTGTTCTTCAGGCAAAGGCTGGTTGACTTTTTCTTTTGACAAAGGCTTGTCAGCTCTTTTTAGTTGCTTCTTGAATCTTTCCTCTAAATAGAGATGTTTCAAGCGATCTGGGTGCTGATCCATGAATTGGGATTCCCTTGATGTTCTAGTCTTGTTTTCCTTCCATAGAAATTTCTTATAATTTTGCTGAATCTTCAATTTTCTCTGAAACGCACTTTTGTCCCTCATGAACACTTCCCATGAAGGCCTATAGGTGATTAGGCCACGAGATCCTCCATTTCCATTCTTCTTCTTCAAGCTGACTGAAGAAGCCCCTTCACCTCATGTCCCCAGACCTCTCGTGTGCCACCTCGTTGCCTGGCTCGCTGGCGCCATCTTGCACCGAGCTCAATGAATTTAGGATGATGAAATGTAACTGAATTCTTTATTGCATTTTCTGATCCTGTTCGCCAGATCTTAATCTTAATTACAGCTCAATCATTCAGTTAAAAAGAAATGATATTGTCCTTCAGTGCTTTTCCTTTATTTTTTGAATCTAAAATTCCTGTGAATACTGGATGCTTTTCCACATCCCATTGACATTGCACTGGATCTGGTATTAGGTATTTTTAAAATATTTGTTACCTTAATTGTTTCCTACCCATCCACTAAGCCTTGAGCTCTGGCTCAATGGCGTTCTGGAGCTCCTAGACGTGTAATGAAGGAGCTCAGTATTTAGGGCTCACGAATGCGAGTCTGTAAAGTAACAGCTAAAGACAAATTGACCACAGCAGAGTTATTTGCACTATGATACTTAATGAATACTGCAAATTAATACTTGGAGTCTTTTTTTCTTTCTGTTTTCTTCCTTTAATCACAAAAGTATTGACTTTGCTTTTCCAGTCCAACTACCTTATGTAAAGAAAATTTTTAAAAATTTAATACCAAGAGTTCTTATCAAATAAAATATGCATTGTTTTTAAAAATACAAAGCCATAACTGATGTATTCCCCAGAAAACCCATAAATTCGCATTAAGCATAACTGACCAGGTACACACTCACACACTAGCTTCCTTCCCAGGACCACAAAATAGTAGCCACCCCTGGCAGAGCAGTCACTTCATTCACCTTCAGGATTGGTACAGAATCATGAACAATAGCTCTTCAAAATAGGCCTAAGAAATTTAAAGTTTTTAATGCATTACAGATCTCATGAATCAATTGACAATTTATATGTAATTACTATTGTCAAAGTAGTCCTTTCGTCTGTGTTCACCATAGCCAATCTGCTTTTCTAAAGTGAAAATATATTACGTTATTATACAAACAATGTAGGAAGATCTCTGGTAAGCTTATTTGTTGTAAATTAGAAAATAAATCAATTTTTTAAACACTAAAAGTCAATTCTTGTGTTTCTGAAGTCATTTTTTTTTTCAGAACCAGGGATTGAAATCAGACCCTTGTGCTTGCCAGGGAAATGCTTATTCTACTGAGACATCTCCGCAGGCCCCTGAAGCCAAAGTATGAACCAATGATCTGTACCTAGTTTTCTTGAAATGACTATTTATTGCAGAAAATTAAATCTTCAGATCTTGTCTGTATAACCGGAGAATTTCCATTTTAACTCATACCTCCTTTAAGTTGTGAACCTATTATTGACTTATAAATGTACAATTACCTAAAATTTACTGTTGTGATTTCATCTTATCTGCTCAAAAGGTCTTCGTGTTACCTAGCTCTAGGAGACCCAATTTTAGTTTTTCCTTATGAAAAGTAGTTTTGGATTTGTTTTTACAGCTTATAATCACATCATCAATGTTGCATTTTGGCCTACCATTGTTCACATAGTTTATTTAAAAGAAAACTCTGCTGGCTTCCACTTACCCATCAGAACATTGGCTTTACCATAGTGCTAAAATGAAATGAGGAGCTCAGTAGAATGAGTGCTTGCCTGGCAAGCACAAGGGCCTGAATTCATTTCCTGGTTCCAACAAAAAAAAAAAAGAAAATGGATGTATGAGAAACTATGACACGAATGACATATCTGCATTATTTTGATATTAAAGTTTGAAGCTTTTTGGCACATTGGTCAAAAAACATATGTGTCCTTTATCATCTGATGCTAATATTTTAATTTCCTTTTCAATCTTTACATGTAAGATGATTAATTTCTTGGATAGAAAAATGGAAGGGTGGATAGATGGGTGTAACAATGCTTATTATTATTCTTACCTAAGGTGGAAAATGTCTAAACATAAGTAAGCACTCTAGTAAGACATCTAGGAGTGTTATACATGTTGTTCCAGTTTTCTCCTTAGGAAGCAGCCATCTTGTAATAAAATTCCGTTTCTTAATGTTTAATCAATAAAATAACAGCATCAGAATAATCTGAGAATTTATCAGAAATTCATAACACAAGGCTGAATTGAGATCCATTAAATCAGAAACTACATTTTAAGAAAATTTAGTTAGTCCCACATACACTAATAATGTATATCTTTGGGCTATGCACATAAGACTAGTGCTTTTTTAAAATGTGGAGGTTAGCACACAAGCTGTTTGCTAAATATATCTGAGAGCACTTTTGAATGCAGAAGCACAAAATACTATTTGAATCTGGAAAAGAGATAATCATTTATCTGCTATGTTCTAAATATAAAAATAATAAAAATCATAGGTCAAGCAATATAACAAGAGCACTTAGAAAGCTATGTTGAACTAAAGCTAAGGTAATTTTTTTTTTTTTGGTGTATCTGGGCTTCTTTATTCAGTAGAAAAGCCAAATCATCAAACCCACCTTGAATAAGGAAGTCCTCTCTGCTTAATACCGTTTATTTTATTTTTTTAATTTTTATTTTTGTTTTATTGAAGTACAAATATCAATGAGACAGTTTTAAGATAACTTGATAAGATGGATTTGATAAATTAATACATTGCAAACTGCTTTCATAATGCTTTGGTATCATAGTAGGTAAATATTTTTGAATGCTCTGAAAAGCTTATTTCAATCAAGAATATAATGCTGAAACTCAAAGGTTATTGTGACTGAATAAATATTATAATAAAAATGCAAGATTCTTTTGAATCATCCTATATACTAAAAATGTGCTTCATGAAAAATAATTTTCAAAATTCATAGAAAATATTAAGGAAAAGTAAGTTGTATTACTTTGTGTAACATTATCCTTAGGTTGCTCAAATTTTATAAATAAAAATAAGCACTAAAGAATTAAAACAATATAATTTGAGTGTTAGTTCCCTTTCCTAGATTTCAAGACCATGATAATCATATAAAGATGTTGAATAAATGACTATAATTATATTATTGATTTAACTTTTATAAAAAGTACACTTTTAAAAAATACAATAATTTTTGAGTAGTTTTAGAGAAAAATTGCCCAAAAATTTCCCATATTTCTATGTCTCTCAATTTTTTTATTTGCATCTTGTATCTGTACGGTATCTTTATTGCACTAACATATACTCATAGGTTATTCTTAACAGGTGTCCTCCAGTATTTACTTTAAGTTTCAATCTTTTTTCTCAGTATTGGAGCTTGAACCTAGAGCCTTGAAACATGCTAGAACAAATGCTAAACTACTAAGTTATCTATGTAGCTCTTTTTCATTTTATATTGAGAGACAGTCTTTTTGTATTTCCCAAGCAAGCCTGGGGGGGTTTACAAGTAGGTAGGATTAAAGAAATGATTCATCACTGATAGTGGGCAGTCTATAGATGTTGACAAATCTGTAATTTTGTGGACCTATCATCATAGAGTCATAAACACTAAATCTAAAACTCTGTCCTCTGTCCACTCATCCCTTCCCTCTTGCTAGTATTTGGTAACTAGTGATCTTTTTCTGTCTGCAAAGTTTTTCCTTCCCCACAATGTTATATAGTTGGAATCATATACTGTATAGGCTTGTTGGCTTAACTTCTTCCACTAAGTAATATGCATTTGAATTTCCTTCTTGTGGCTTGAAAGACTGTTTTTCTTTTTCTTTCTCTTTCTTTCCTTTCCCTCTTTCTTGCTTTCTTTCTCTCTCTCTCTCTCTCTCTCTCTCTCTCTCTCTCTCTCTCTCTCTCTCTCTCTTTCTTTCTTTCTTTCTTGCAGAACTGGGGATTGAACTCAGGCCCTTGTGCTTGCCAGGGAAGCACTTTTTCTACTGAGCTATCTTCGGGCCCCTGAAAGACTTTGTTTTTATGCTAAATCATATTTTGTTGTGCACATAAACCAAATTTATCCACTTACCTATTTATGAAGATCTTGATTTATGTCATCATTATTAATTTAACAAAAGTTGCTGTAAAAAGTGGAATATGTTGTGTGGACAAAATGTCTTCTTCATTTGGAAAAGTACCTAAAACAATACTGTACCTAAAGAGGCTGTGTCTCTGTTATAATATACATGTTTAATTTTTGTAAAACACTGTCAAATTTTCCTCCATGGTGACTGTTCCATTTTGCGATCTGAAGAACAAATAAGAGTTCTAGTTACTCTGCCTCCTCTCCAGCCTTTGGTATTGACATTGTCTTTGGGCCATTCTAATAGAATTGCATTGCTATCCCTTTGCCATTTCAATTTGTATTTGTTTATTCTCTTATGATGGTGAAATTCCTTTCACACAATTATTTACTATCTGTTTATCATCATCAGGGAGGTGTCAGTTCAGTTGTTGTTCTCCTTTTATTGGGATGCTTACTTTCTTAAAGTTAAGCTTAACAATTCACTGTATGTGGATGACCACCTGAATAGCTCTCCTTGAAAGAAGAGACTGTTTCCATTTTGACTAAGACTGACCCTATTTCCTCATATTATGTAGAGAGCTGGCTAGGATGTCTGCTTATCCTTTAATTGGCCTTAAGCAATGTGTATTGGTCTAGCTGAGGTGCTGGTGATAATCTGTGAACATGGCATGTGTGTTTCCCTGGTAAACCTGCTGCTCAGTAATGTGAGCCGGGTCTAGACAGGACAGTAGAGCTAATGCTCTGTGCTGCTAGCTGGGATGGAGCCTGGAGATAGAAGCTATGACTTCCTGGGACTTGAAAGACTACATCAAAGCTGAAGCGCACCAGGCCACTCAAAACATTAAATGCTATCTCAATGGCATACCATAATGCAGATTACGCTCTCTGCTTATCCTCTCTGTATATGGCAGAGGTAAATGTAGGCTCTCCATCTAGCTCAGCTCACAGGGTCACCTACTTCCCATAATTCTCAGGCTTTCCTCTTCAAGCCACTCCCCCCACTGAATAAAAACCAGGTGAAGCCCTGAGTTGCTCTCTTGGTTCCAGAAAGTCATATTCATGGCTGGACTTAGAGCCTCTCTACTCCCTTGATTGAAAATATAATTTAGTGTCTTTGCATAGAAAGTGGTAGGTTGGAATCAACATGATGGGATTCCAATAACGTAACTGTGGGATTACAAATATGGGTTTTTTGGACTGAGACGAGGACCTAAAAGTGTCTCCTACAATTGGCGTTCAACATGGCCAGAACACGGGACCTTCTTAACACAATGACCACTCAGCAGTGCACACCAGTTTAGAGGCAAGCGGAACATTTTATTAATTATAGTGCTTAGAAACAAGTAGCAAATAGGAATCTATTCATTGAAGGTAACATGGGGCAAGCTCAGTCTTTATCCACAAAAGAGAAAGAATTTAGCTTATTAATTATGAAACTGTTAAACAATGCTGGTATTAAGGTATCATCTGAGCAAATTTTTAGATTACTCCATGAAATAGTTAAATTTTATCTGTCTTTTCCCAGAGTCGGTACACTGGATCTCAGCATTTGGGATGAAATAGTTAAAAGCTCAATGCAGCCAAAATTCAGATGCTAGGGTCTTCACCTTCCCAGGCTAACTGGCCGCGCAAGGCTCCAGAGTGGCTGCCATGGCCCCGAGTGTACAGCTCCCTTGCATAGCCCTGCCCCATCCTCACCATTTGTATCTCTTGCTCTAAGAAGTGTGCATTCTTATCACATGCCCATTTTTGGATTGGAACTTTAATTTTGAGAGCCTGATTTTTTTTCTTTTTAGTTATGTATATATTCTTGATAGTTCTTTTGTCTGCATGGTTGTTGGTTAATATACTTTCCTAATTTGTGAGTTATCTTTTTACTCTGTTATTGATTTCTTTTGATATGAAGGAACTTTCCAACATGATAAGATCCTACTTGTTGATTCTTTGAAATGTTTTCCACATAGTTTGGTTTTTTGTTCACAAACTTTCTGCCTACACGTAAGTCTCCAATATTTCCACCTAAGTTCTCTTCCATTAGATTAAGTGCTTGTGTTTTTATGTTTATATCTTTATTGTATTTTGAATTTAGTTCAGTGTAGGGTGACATACCTGGTTCTTGTTTTAGTTTTCAGCATCAGAGAGCCACTATTACAAGGACCATTTGTTAAAGAGCCTATCTTTCTTCCAGTGAACATGTTTGAGACCTTTGTCAAAGACAAGGTTGCTGTGTGTTTGCAGTTGTATTTGCATCACATAATATGTTCCATTGACCCTCAGGTCTGTTCTTTTGCCAGTAATATGGTGATATTATCATAGTACCATTGCCATATAATTTCAAATCAGGGATTGTAATGCCTCCTACCCTGCCTTTGTTGGCCAGGACTACCATTTCTATTCTAGGTCTTTCCTGGTTCCAAATAAATTTTAGGAATATTTTTTCTAAATCTGTGTGGTACATTGATAGTAACAATTTTGGGAATATGGCCATTTCCCCAATATTGGTTTTTATTGTCCAGGAGAAGAATATATTTTCATTTACTTTCTTCTTCTTCTTTTTTTTTTTTTTTTTTTTTTTTTTTTTTTTTTTTTTTTTTTTTTTTTTTTTTTTTTTTTGTATTTTAGAGAAGTGTCTACAGGGTGTTCAAGGTCTTACTACTAGATTGGACTCATAGTGATCTGCCTGCTTACAGACTCTCAAGAGCTGGGATTACAGGCACATGCCATGAAGCCCAGTGTCAATTGCCATCTCAGCAAGCTCCAGGGATGAGGCTGGCATGACAGGCCTGGGGATTGAAACTCAGCCCCTGTGCCTGCTTGCAGGTGCTTTAATCCACTGAGCTATTTGGCTGGCCCTATTTCCATTTTCTGAAATCCTCTTCAGTGACTTTTTTCAGACTATAGTAATTTTGATTTTATAGATTTTTTACTTTTTTTTTTTTTTTTTTTTTTGGCAGAACCAGTGATTGAACTCAGGCCCTTGGGCTTGACATCGAAGTGCTTATTCTACTGGGCCATCTCCCTGGTCCTTCTTCATTTGTTAGATTAATTCTTACATACATAATTTTTGGATGATATTGTAAAGTGTATTATTTCTCTCATTTTATTCTCAGTAATTTTGTTATCTCTATAGAGGAGTGATATTGAGTTTTGGGTTTACCTTTGTATCCTGCTATGTCACTGAATTTGTTTATTAATTCTACAAATCTGCTTTTGAGAACTTTTTTTTTCCTGCATCCTACAAATTTTGGTATGTTGTGTTTGAATTTTCTTTGGCTTGGAGATTTTGTTAAATTTCTTGTTTAACTTCATCTATTTTTTTCATAAATTCTTCTGATGTGCAAAAGTTTCTCATTAAGTGTTGGTCCCAGTTGTTAATTCTTTGAAGCATTTCCAGTGTTTGTTATCTGTGTAGAAGAATGCTAAAGACTTTTGTGTATTGACTTTATATCCTGCTATGCTACTGAATTTGTCTATCAATTCTAGTAGGCTCTTGGTGGAGTTTCTTGAGTCTTCTAAATAAAGTAACATGTCATCTACATCAGTGATCATTTAACTTGTTCTTTACCTATTCTTATTCCTTTCATTTCTCCCTCTTGTCTAATGACTGTAGCTAATGATTGCAAAACTATATTGAATAGGATGGGTGATAAAGGACATCCTTGTCTTGTACTGGATCTGAGAGTAAAAGATTACAGCTTTTCCCCATTTACAATTATATTAACTGTTGAGATTTCATAGATAGCTTTTATCAGATTGAAGTAGAGGACTTCTATTTCAATTTTCAGTAGGACTTTGAACATGAATGAGTACTGGACTTTGGCAAAAGCCTTTTGTATATCAATTGAGATGATTATGTGCATTTTAGATTTCAGTCTAATAATATAGTGTATTACATTTAGAGATTTTCAAATATTGAACCATCCTTGAATTCATGGGATGAATCCTACCTGGTCATGGCGTATGATCTTGTTGATGATTTGCTGTATTCAATTTACCAGGATTTTATTGAGGATTTTTGCATCTATGTTCATGAGGAAGATTGGCCTGTAGTTCTCTTTTTTAGTTGTGTCATTCCCTGGTTTTGGAATCTGTTTAATACTTGCCTCCAGGAATGATTTTGGGAGGACTGCTTCCTTTTCAATTTCATTGAAGAGTTTGAAGAGTGTAGGAATTATATCTTCTATAAATTTCTTTTATATTTCAACTGTAAACCCATCTGGACCTGGACTTTTCTTTGTCAGCAGGCTTTTTATTAGATTTCCTATTTCCTTGACTGTTATTGGTTATTGACAATTGTTATATCTTTTTGATTTAGTTTTGGTAATTTGTACCTTTCGAGGAATCTGTCCTTTTCATCTGTGTCTTCTATTGTGTGAGAGTAAAGATTCTCAAAGTAGCTATTCAAAATCTTCTGAATTTCCACTGGGTTTGTTGTGATTAAACCCTTCTCACACTTTTTTGCTTGTATTTGAACTTTTTTCTTTCCTCTTTATGATGAGGTTAGCTAGAGGCTTATTGATTTTATTTAATCTTTCAAAGAACCAGCTTCTTGATTTGTTGATTCTTTGAACTGTTTTCTTCATCTCAACTAAGTTAATTTCTGCTTTAATCTTTATGATTTCTTCCCATCTTAGGGCTCTGAGTTTGGTTTGCTGCTTCTTTTCTAGATAGATGTTAGAGGTGCAGCATTAGCACATTTATTTGCTTCCGTTCTATTTTCCTAATGTGTGAGTTCATGGATATGATTTTCCCTCTGAGAACTGCTTTTATCGCATCACATAAATTCCAATAAGTTATGGTTGGATTTTTCATTGAATTGTAGATATTGTTGAATTTCTTGTTAGTTTCATCTGTGACCCATTGATTCCTGAGTAGTTGTGTAATTGCAAAGTGTTTTGGTTTTTTTCTGGTTTCTTTTGTCATTTATTTCCACTTGCTGTGCCTTGAGGTCAGATAATATCAATGGGATAATTTCTGTTTTCTTGCATATACTTAAGCATGACCTATGGACTAGTATGTGGTCTATTTTAGAAAATGACCCGTGTGGAACTGAAAAAAAATGTATATTCAGCTATGGTTTGGTGGAACACTCAGTATATGTCTACCACTTCCATTTGTTCCAAGCTCTCATTCAGTTCTGCTATTTCTTCGCTAATTTTTTGTCTGGTTGACCTATGTTTTTGAGATAAGGGGGTGTTAATGTTTCCTGTTAAGATTGTGGTCTTGGATATTAGATTTTTCATGTCCATTAAGATTTTCTCATATGGTTGTGTGCTCCTGTATTTGGTGCATAGATATTTATGAGTGTTAGCTCTTCCTCTTAAATTTTTCCCCTAACCAATATATAGTGGCCTTCTTTATTTTGTTTCATCATTCTTGGTTTGAAGTTGAGACAATCTGAGAACAGAATTGCTACCCTTATTTTTTCTGAGGTGCTGGGGCATGTAGTATTGTTTTCCATCCTTTGACTTTAAGTCTATAAATGTTATTTTGATTTAAGTGTGTTTCTTTTATGCAGCACAGTGTTGGGTTTTGTTTCCTAATCTACTGTGCCAAATTATTTATTTAATTTGTGAATTGCGTCCATTTACATTGATGGCTGTAACTGTGATGTGTTGACTTATGATTGGCAGGTTATTTACGTGATGTTGTTTACTCCTTTCTGTCCTTTGTTTAATTGTTTGCCCTATTTAGTAGGTTCCTTCTGTTTTCATTTTTGAAGTTCTTGTCGTTGTCATCCCTCCCTAAACATCTTTCAGTAGCCTGTGTAGGGATGGCTTTGTCATCACTATATTCTTTAGTTGTTCTTTGTCATGGAAGTTTTTCATTTCTTCATTAAACTTCAAAGAGAGTTCTGCAGGGTAGAGTAGTCTGGGCTTAAATTTGTTTTTATAGAGGACTCGAAGTACTCTGCTCCATGCTCTCCTTGCTTTCATTGTTTTTGAAGAGAAGTAGGCCATAATTTCAGTGGGTTTTCCTTTGAATGTGATCTCTTTCTTTTCTCTAGCAGCTTTCACTATATTATTTATGTGCTGGATTTCTGGGATCTTGAGTATTATAAGTCTCAGTGTGTTTTTAATTGGATTGAAGTCATTTGGCGTTCTGTATGCTTTAGTTACCTGAATGTCAGATTCTTGCCTTATATTTGAGATATTTACTGATATTACTCCTATCCATATCCTTTTTATATCATTTGTATTGTTTCTTCTGTCTCATTGATGCCTATTGGTTGCACATTGTTCATTCTGACATCGTCTTGCAGGTGATGGATTATTTTTTTCCTGCATCCTAGTTGTTTTTAAGAGATCCTTTCTCATCTTTTCACTATGTGCACCAGAATGTTCAATGTCTGAAACTCTGTTCACTTTAGCTCAAATGGTTTTGTAGACTTGTAATTGAGATTTGAAGTTCCTCTATATCTCTTTGACTCTGCTTAATGCAATCTATTTATTTCCTTTATTTCTCATTCAATGAATCTGTCATAGTACTAATCTCCTCCACTTTTTTTTTTTTATCAATGTCTTCTTTAGAGGTAGCAATTATTTTTTTTTACTACAGAGTTTTTTTCAAATTGGGTTTACTCTGTATTTTTCTGCATTCGATTCCTTAATTCAGATGCTATGATTTCAGAGATTTCTTTTATTATTTCAGAAATTATTTCTGCTCTGAGTTCCTTTTTCCCTTTTTGCTATTGTTTCTTTGCTTCTGACACTGTTTATTTATTCCTTTCAGCTGAGCTACTGTCCTGTGCACTTCTTATGTGTGGGCTTGAGGCTTGAGATGCATTTTGCTCCTTGTCTCAGTTATAGCACTGACCTCTGCACTTTGGTGTAGTGCTTTGGTGCAATTATAACCTTAGTAGCTAATGAGATTTGGATGCAGGTCTATTAATTTTGAATTTATGCAGTTATGCCTCACCTGGATCTTGCTGCTGTGTTCACCTCCTTTTTGCTGTAGTTCTTGGAGGTGAACCTGCTGTGACCCTCTGGCACAACAGTGAGCTTGTTTTGCCCCTCTGTTGTGCCCCTGGCACAGGTAGCACTGGGGAGTGCAGAAGCTCTCCCACACACTCACCGGGCCATTCTGAGCCAGATCGGGGGCTGAGATATTCACATAGGTTCTCACTTGCTTGGAAGAGTTGGACATGGGAGCTGCGGAGGGTTGCAGCTGTCCTGGGGCTGCAGTAGAGATTCTCACTCATGTGGATGCCGGAGTTTAGCTCTGGAGGTCTCTTGATGGTGGCACGTGGGCATGCAGGAAGTTCTCCCACACACTCACCGGGCCTGGCTGGGTTGGATCCTAATTTGTTTTATTGTAAGCCTTGAAATATTTGGCTACATGCTCTTCTTGGCTTAATGGTTTGTGATGAGAAATCTGCAGTTATTCTTATTGATTTTCCTTCAAATATGATCTCTTGCTTTCCTCTATTGGCTTTCATTATGTTGTTCCTCTGTCAAATTTATGGGCCTTGATTACTATATGTCTGAGTGTAGATTTTTTTGGACTGATATTTAGAATTTTATATGTCTCAGTTATATGAATGTCAGATAATTTACTCATATTTGGGAAGTTTTCTGGTATTACTTCTGCCAATATTCCTTTTTTGTTCTTTGTGTTTGTTCCTTCCTTTTCATTGATGCATATTAGTTTCCTGCGTTTCATTTTTGTATCATTTTGTAGATGTTAAATTATTATTTCCTGGATTCTTGCTACTTTTAAGCGATCTTTTCTTTCCTGGTCAGTAGATACAATGATATCTTTAAGGTCTAAAAGTCTACTTTCACTTTCATTGAAACATTTTCCAACTTTTAACAAGTTTTTAATTATCTGCATATATCTCTGAATCTGCTTCATACACTTTGTTTCTTTTCTACATTGCCCATTCAAGATGTCTATCACTTTTTTATTCTCCTCTTTTTTGTCAATATCTTCATTAGAAATGCTTAGCAATTCTTTCTTTATGGTTATCGTTTCTTTATCTGGAAGGTTATTTCGAATCTGACTTCCTCTAAACACTTCACACTTGTTGCTTTACTTCAGTTACTATTATTTCAGAAATTTTAGGTGTGTGACTTCCAATTTCTTCTATGCTGTGTCCTGGATTTGTTCTGGGAGGTATTGTGATCTTAGATTCCATTTGCTCTTTGTTTCTCAATTTTCTATTTTAGAGAAAACTATTTTAATTTCTGTGATAACTTTTTTTTGTAAAAATGTTATGGTAGGTAACTGTATCACCACAATCAGAACCACACTGTACATAGTCTGTTTTTTTGCTATTTCTTCTGTGTCAGAGGTTCTTGTTTTGTTTGTGTCCCAAGATTTCCTTTCGCTATTAAGAATTGGTTGGACTGTGTTGGATTGTGTTGTCAAGTTCAAGCACCTTAGTTAGTTGAATGACAATGCAGTGCCCATCTCTGACAGGTGTAGACAAAGGACGGGGTATAGAAAGGAAGAATCATGATGTGTGTATATATGGACAGTACAGTTGGGATAGATAACGCCGTGCTTCTACATAATTCTATGAGAGGCAAGATTTGCACTAATGGTGGTTGGACAGGATATTATGTTAGCTTCTGGTACTATGGACAACCACTAGGAAAATATCAAGCTAGAAAGTATTAATAATTGAATCTTTGATGTAATTCAGGTATAAAAAATAAGAGACGCAAACAGCTACACTCTCTTAATTTACTGATGAGAGACATGAGGTATAATAATGTCTGTAAGTACAATATGCATGTACCTTCTGTGATACCAAAAGATTATGAAAAAGTTTACAATGTATTAATTTATCAAATCCATCTTGTCAAGGTATCTTAAAACTGTCTCATTGATATTTGTACTTCAGTAAAACAAAAAAAAAATTAAAAAAAGAAGAATTAGATATTGTTTTCCATTTGGCATGTTCCTCTGTCACTTGCTATAGAGCCTTGGTGAGGTTATTACCTATGAGCCTCTTTATATTTTTCAAGGAAAAGCTTGTGGAATCCTAGTTACAGTACTAAAGTTAGCAATACTAATAACAACAAGTAGAATTTAATAATTGAAAAACTTTGATAATAATGGTTTTATATTTTGGACCATAAGAGCAGATCATAAATTGGAAATTTGTATGTAAACCAGCTCCTTGAGTTCTGTTTGAACACCTCTCCTTCACTTACATAGAGTCTTTCAGGCAGATTAGTTTACCTAAGGGACCTCTTGCTGCCTCTGTGCCATATGTATCCTCCCCTGTAGATTCTGGATGCAAGCCTGGGCCTTGCTGGACCTAGCTGTATTCCTCAGCTCACCAGGCCCAGCCACAACCCACAGCTCTTCATCCTTGGTCTGCACCTTTGAACTTCACCCACTGGGTCTAAGTTCAAGCCTGTCTAGTTTGGTCCTGAAAACAATTTCACATGTTTCATCTTCTTGTTCTCAAATTAGTTTCTTTTATGCTATACATAAAACAGACATGAATTTGAACTCAAATCTAATTTTTAACAGTAATTCACTTGTTCTCTAGTTAATAGCTGAATACCTTCCCAGAGAATCCATTGTTCACAGCTTCACCTCATTTGTCTTCTGAAAATCATATTATCTTTGTTTTGGGAAATTGTAGCATTTGGAGCAAAACAAGAGATTTGTCAGGCTGAAAAAGCATAGGAAAAAAAATGTGGTAAGGAACTGGTGACACTGTCCCTGAAAAGAAGACAAGAATAAAGAAATAGAAAAATCTGGAGAAGGGGAACACATTATCACCTCAAGCATTAAAAATATATCATATGAAAAAGTTATCAGTCTGTGTTCCTTTAATGATCAAACATACAAATGACTGGTAAAGCAACAGCAATGACAATTTTGGGAAGGTACTAATCTGGGTTCTCAAAGTGATACTAAAATATGCATGAGAAAATCTATGTGTGGTGTCACAAGCCTGCAATCTCAGCACTCATGAGGCTGAGGCAGCAGGATTTTTGAGAGTTTGAGACCAATCTGGGCTACAAAATAAGTTCAAGACCAGCCTTAACTGCACATTGAAAACCTACCTCAATATAACAAACAAACAAACAAATAAATAAATAATGTGCATGCAAATACCTTGGAGGTATTTAGAAGATTAAAATATCACCCAAGAAAGCTATTTTGAAAAAAGTTAGCAGTCAAAGAGTAGTAGATAGGAAAGTCTCTAAAAGCCCATTAAATGGAGAATGTTATGATTCTCAGAAACCAATTTTCTTTGCTAACTCGTTATTTTTCTTTGATGAATATGTTTATATTTTACCCAAGCACAGAAAAGACAGAGTTTTGTGAGCCAGTAACACTAAATAAAAATGACTAATACACTGTTTGGCAGCAGAATTTTATTGAATACTTTTCCATGCTAACAAAGAAAATATGTGCTTTCCAGTTTGGGACATACAGAAAGCTCATTAGTTCTAAATTTAGATGTAAGCTTTAGTGTTGGAGGAACTCCAAGTTTGGCAAATACATCTGATGATGTCGTGTTAGAAAAAAATGATACAAAATTCTATTTTTCTACATTGATGGTGGTGGGAATGAAGAGACAAAAATGCATGCTCTTTTCTATCAACTAACTCCATGTATTCACAATATTGAGTAGGTATGCTAATCTAATTAAGTCCACACTAGGTATGCAATTGATAATTTCACTCATTCTATTTATAGTTTTTGCTCTTCAGAAATAAATCATTTAAAAAATTCTCAAAGTATCTTTGTCCAAATAAACTTTCAATAGCTTGCTCTAGGTAATCAGCATAGCAATGAGACAGTGGCCAGTGATAGGATGTCTTTCTGTTTCACCATGATGTCTTACTGAATACCTACCTCAAAATCTAATAAACAAAAGCAAGCAGAAAGTTGCATTTGAAGTTTGGCTGTCTTTCAAAGGCAAATTTAAATAAGTAACAGGTCACAAAAAAGTTTCCAGAGTTCCTTATTTAGTATGCATTTTCGCTTTCATTCATTTAAAAAAAAATGTATTTAGTACAGGGTGTACAGGATCTCCTGCTTTTCAGCCTTCCAAGAGCTGGGATTACAGGTTCACCCCATCACACCTGAAGCAAATCTGTAGCAAGGTGACCCAGGACCAGAGCTGGCACAGCACGCCAGGAATCAAACCCCTAGCCCCCGCATCTGCCTAAGTAGGCTTAATCCCCTGAGCTACCTGGCTGGCCCTACTTCCCTTTCATTCTTAATAGATAACTGCATAGTCAAAATTCTCTAAATGCATCTTTTAAAAGCACTCACTAACTTCAAGAGTGCATTCACTATAATATTATCAAATCAATTTCTTACACATGAATACAAAATAAATAATTCAAATATAATTGTTAGTATTCCATATATTCTAAATCATTAATAAGTAATGGTAAATATATTTAAAATATTAATATTTAAGCCCCCACTTAAAAAAAGTAAAGAAGTATTACCTGAATTCCAAATTTTGACAGTGTTCCTGTCACAATCTGCTAGGCTGATATGCACCTTACTTTGAGCAATATCTGTACACCTACTGTGGCATTGTGGAGGAGCAGCACAGTGGAAGGTAACAATACTCAGTCCTGTGGAGGCCACTCCCGAAACCTAGGTTGACAACATGTTGAATAAAATAGTGTGGTGACTGACACACAATTGCAAGCTGACAACAACTGCAGTTACACTACCACGTCCCCTCAAATCTGCTTCTCTCTTTTCTCCCATTTTGTCAGTGATTGGATTACAAGACTTCAATTGACAAACTGACATTACCTGAGATATTTTCACATTATATTCTTTTCAGTGGAAAGGACACAGATCTCATATTATGTTAGCATATGAGGAAGATAGTTGAAAATGGTTTGAATCTGGATCACTTGTGAGAAAACTCGAATTCTACAGAAGGATAATAAGAGGAAAATATTTTCAAATGCACTCTTTCCTCAAATGTCTACCTTGAATTTCATTCAACTTACATGGAGTTGAAAACATAATGTTCTACTGTCAGCTATAACAAACTCTTACTTTTTCTAATAGTTATTTAAGTTATTTTAGATTTTCTTCACAGAATAACATAGAATAGGTAAAAATCACAATTCTGAGGACATGTTACCTTGTTTAAACAATATTATCACAGACTTTTCTTCTGAGTGATGTAAGAGAAGGTAGTTATATATATATATATATATATATATATATATATATATATATATATATATCTTATTATATATATTTTTTTTCACTAGAAAATGGTCCTTTATTTATGGCCCCCTTTTTTTGTTTTGTTTTGTCATGGGATGGGTGTTCCATTCTTGTTAGAGAAGCTGTATTTGGATAGCTCTTTAAAGAATCTTTTCATACTTGAGTACTTCAGTACTGTAGGTACTTGAATTCAGCAAAATAGCCCAATACAGTCCAATAGTCTGTAATAGTAGTGGGTTGTCAGCATAACTGGCAAGTGTCTGAAGTTCTTGACTTGTGCTTTTCAGCTCAGCCTTGTACAACTCAGCATATTATCATGTCATTACTTTCTATACCTCGTGATTATACTTTTCTGATTAATGGTTAAGACTGAGTTAAAGCAAGATAATATGTGAGTATTAATTATTGTAACTGTCCTACTAACCTCTTTTGAAACTGTTTCATTGCTATTTTTTCTCATTAAAATGAATAAAAAAAAATAATTAAAACATCATTATTGTATTTCTCCCTTGCAAATATAGCAGCAATGATAATGTATATTTTTGTGCTTTTCTCATCATGAAGAAAATCTTTCAGAAGTAGTTTTTTACTCACATATAATATATAGTTTATATTACATCTTATATTTACATATTATATATCTGTATATGAAATTAAAGAATTTCTGAAATTTAAACATATGAGGCAAAATCAAATCTGTGGGTAGTCTAGCAAATAACAGACCTTTGAATTCCAAGAACTGTAGTTGTTCTAATCTTTTTGAGAAAAAAGAGTCATGATTTTCTTGTTTTGAAATTTTTTTCCCTATGGCTATTATGTGGTTAACTTTTTAAAAGCCCAGAATTGTTTTAATTTGTAGCCTATATAATTTCAGATATATGTAAATATTTGCATATATGTGCACAGCAGAGTTAAAAAAAACTAGTTATTTAAATAACACCTGTTTTATTTACATTTGCCTTTACCTATAAACTTTTGAAGTAGTACTATGCATTAAACATACATTACTTCATTTTTTTTTTTTTTTTTTTTTGGCAGAACCGGGGATTGAACTCAGGCCCTTGCACTTGCCAGGGAAGTGCTTATTCCACTGAGCCATCTCCCTGGCCCCATTACTTAATTTTATCCCTTCCTGTAACTATTTTAGATCTTGTATATATTGAATAGTGAGTAGATATTCACAGAAATTATGTTATTTGTTTCTATGTTTTGTATTTTTTTTTCTTTGTGGTACTGGGGATTGAACTCAGGACCCTGCACTTGCCAGGCAAATGTTTATTCTACTGAGCTATCTCCCCTGCCCTGCAATATTTTTCTTTGTTTAGTTTTACATTATTTGTATATGTGTTTATTATGCCAGCTATTGTTGCACTGTTTAAAAAAAAACTGTAAATATAATATCATGTATGCACCTTGTACAATACCAAAACGTTATGAAAACAGTTTGCAATGTATTATTTCATCGACTCTGTATGGTTATGGTGTTTTGAAACTGTCTGATTGACATTTGTATTTCAATAAAATAAAAATAAATGGAAAAATAAATAAATAAAAATTTAAAAATTAAAAAAATTAAAAACAAAACAGAAGAAAACAAATGTGATTTTACTTTGTGTCTTTCCTTTATAGAGATAAGTTTCTTGACTGCTATATATGGTGCAGCAAATATTCATTGCCTTTCTGTATTTTCTACATCCTAATGAAGGAGTCTCTTTTTTCTTTCAAAAAGTTTTTCTGATGGTAAATGTTGATAATTTAAAACACCTGCACAGCAATATTAGACTTGTGTTCAATCAATTTGGGAGGATAACCTAGGCCTACTAATATAAATTTAGCTGTCTTCATTATAAATATTTCTCCACTTTTCTAGGCATATGTAAAATATCCTTTAATTTTTCTTATATTTACTTGTATTTTTAACCAATTTTTTATGAATTTATTTTTTCTTTTATTTGAAAATAACTTCCAAAAATTTTAAATTTGGCCTTTTCCAATCCATATTTCTAAATATATACAGTATATTGTTGAGAGTAAAATATTTTGATCTTAATTTGCATAATTTTTTAGCAATTTATTGCATCAAGCTTTTTATATCTGCACTTAGGATTTAAAAGATTACTTTTTGGGGTTTGATGCCCTGTACCATATGCCATGCGAGCTCTGCCTCTGGGCAAGCTGAGCTGGCCACCAAGTCTGGGCATGGGGGCTCATGCTGGGGAGGCTGAAAACAGGAAAACCCTGTACCAAATACATTACAAAAAATAAATCATTAAAATAAAAAGTTATTTATTTATTTATTTTTGTGCAGGGTCTCACTATACAGCTGAGATCCACCTGTTTTCTGCCACCCGACTGCTGGGATTACAGGTGCATGTTTCCATGCCCAGACTCAAAAATTACTTTTATATTGAAAAGCTTTTTTTTTTCTTTCTTTCTTTCTTTTTTTTTTTTTTTGTGTGTGCGTATGTGTGCATATATGTGTGTTTGTGTGCAGGGTCTCACTACGCAGCTAGGACTTGTAGGATCCTCCTCAAAGATTATTTTGTCAAAATAAATATTACTTTCTTATGATGGAAACTGATTATCAACCTGATCCACCATTGAAGTGATCTGCTCTGTATTTCTGAAAATGTTTGCATGAACTTGCAAATACATATTATCCACTTTGTTAGAAGTCATACAATCGTCTTTCAAATCCTATGCAATAATTTATAGTCAAAAATCAAATCTTTTTATGTTTGAAGCAGTAGCTCTTGTGTGTGTGTGTGTGTGTGTGTGTCTTTTTGAGACAGAGTTTCACTATACAGTTCAGGCCTTGAACTCATTGTGTAGTGCAAACTAGCCTTGAACTTGTAGAGATTCTCCTGCCTCAGCTTCCCCAAGTACTGAGATTAGAAACATGAACCACTAAGCCAGGCTTGAAACAGTAATTTTCAAGATATGGTATCAATTGAAGAACTTGCTTCAGTTTTGTTTAAAAAGACATAAATTTTTTGTCCAAATAGCAGTATGGAATTAAACCATAACTGTAAGCCAAAATAAATCTTCTCTTATTAAGTTGATTTATTTCAGATATTTGTTACGTAATGAAAGGAGACAACCATATTCTAAAACATTTCTCCTCTTTTTTGATTTATATGACAACAAAATTTATATTATCTAAAGTCTGATTTTCAATTTTATTTATTTATTTATTTATTTATTTATTTATTTATTTATTTATTTATTTATTACTTTGGTGGAACCAAGGATTGAACTCAGGCCCTTACGCTTGCCAAGGACATGCTTATTCTACTGAGCCGTCTCCCCAGCCCCGATGTTCAATTTTAAATGTTGATCTTGTTCCATATTTTTATCCAAGTGTTTCTCAGATGCGACTTTGATCTGCATCATTCTCCAGCTGTATCAGTCTGTCTTGCCAGAATTCTTTTATTTTAGCTACTACATACTGTGGATAATACTTTTATGTGTAGTACTCAGTATTTTAGTCATTTGAACTTTGAACTTGTTTTGGATGTCTCCTACAATGTTTGGTAACGTTCATAAGACAAAGGCATACTGGAAGCCCCTAGATGAAAGACGTCTGGAAGAGATAGACCCCAGACACTTCCTATAACTTATCATCCTTGCTGGGTGCCAGTCTCTAGTCATTGTTTTATTTTAACTTCTGAGATGATACAAAATTTACAAGTTATTTCTTTTCTTTTTCGGATTGTGTTCCATCAGCTCTTATGCTTAGATGAGAGATTTTTCAAGACTCTCTGACAACAAGAACCACACTACCTTTTCTCCTCAGCTTCTTATGCTGGATAACTTATTTCTAATTTAACTAATGACTGAGTAACAGTCACCCTCATGACATAAGATAGGGGATTCATAAGAGTAAATTTTTTTTGTTGCTTTTCTCACTCAATTTGCATTTTCAGTATGTCTGGGCAATAAAGACAATGCTGTACTCCCAAATTTATTCCAACTTCACAATTTCTGTCAGTATTTGTTGTCTCTGTTCTTTTAGTGTCTCTGGAATTTTCATTGTTCACTTGCTTTGTGCTCAGAACATGTGTTTCCCTACTTTTATTGTTGTTCCAAATTTATATTAGGGAAAGAGCTCATCTAATACCTGTGTGAATCTCGTTTGCCCTATTATTAACTGCTTAAGATATGATTTAACTATTTCACTCCTACACCTAAAAATATCTAACTACTTTCCTTACCTCCCAAATCCCAACTCCTTAGTATGAAATATGGAGAATTTTCACAATCTAGATTTAACCAACTTTAACAATTCATATCCTGGTACTATCCCTTGTATATGACTATGCCTATTCACATGCCTGGTTTCCCACCATAAGTGAGAGTTCTTCATAAGCTTTTCCAGAAGCACATTCTACAAAGACCACTGTAGCTGGATGTCAACTTTCTTGATGCTTCATGATGAATTTACAAAATCGTGAGTTTCTTCGTTCTTTCCCAGTGCCAAAATATGGTCATCTGATGTACCTGCTTTTTTTGCAAGGTTAGGTTAGTTTCTTGATTTAAAAGATTAAATTCATGAGAGCAAAAGAGAACTTGCAAAATTTGTTTAACATTTTAAAATCTAGTCATGGGCACAGAAAACTTCACATGCAAAGTCTTGTGTAATTGGAGTTCTGTGGTCGTTATTGAAGTAATATCAATATTATTCATGCAGAACATCTGTAAAACTAGCTTACCACTATCATTTCAATGCATTTAATGATAAGTAAGTTTCCTATACTTTGTTTTAGGAAAGTCCATTATCTATCAAGGCAAGTAGTACAAATTCTACAAGTACTGAGGTATTATGTCACCTTTTATTTTTAAAGAATATAAAACAGTGACAAAAAACAGCATTTGAAACAATACAAGATTCCACAAAACAAAATAATAGGAATTCAACAATGGTTGCTGCATTACTGATACTATCTTTGTGTGTGTGTGTGTGTGTGTGTGTGTGTTTGAATTAATCATTTTCTTTTTTTTATTTTTTATTTTATTTTATTGAACTACAAATGTCAATCAGACAGTTTCAAGACACCTTAACAAGACAGATTCAATAAATTAATACATTGCAAATGGTTTTCATAATGTTTTGGTATTGTACAAGGTGCATACATAATATATTTACAGATTTTTTTTAGCAGATATCTCTTATCAGTGAATTAAGAGTGTAGCTGCTTACTTATCTTATTTTTTATACCTGAATTATATCAAAAATTCAATAATTATTTTCCTAGTGGATGACCGTAGTACTAGAAGCCGAAATAATATCCTGTCCAACCACCATTAGTGCAGATCTTGCCTCTCATAGAATTATGTAGAAGCGCAGCGTTATCTATCCCAACTGTACTGTCCATACACATACATCATGATCTTTGCGTTCTACACCCCTTCCTTTGTCTACACCTGTCAAAGGTGGGCACTCCATTGTCATTCAACTAACTTAGGTGCTTGAACTCGACACCACAATCCAACACAGTCCAGCATTCTACAATGATAGTGAGTTATTCAAAGAAGTTGTCGACCATAGCCATTTACAGCTCAGCTTAATATTATGGCCCCACGATGTATACTTCATTCTTATACTTTTCTGCTGGATGGTTAAGACCTAGATAGATCAAGACTTATATACCAACACATGAACTTTATATTTCCTATGTAGTCAGTGAAGTCCTCTCAGGGTTTATCTTGAAATTAGTTGTTCAGATTACCACATATGAAAGTGTAAAAGTTTTTAAGGAAAAAAAAAGCAAAACTATAATGAAGATATATGAAATTCAAAGAAGGAAAAAATCATAGTATAAGGAAAAAAGAAAGAAAAAATTTTAAGCATTAACTGCACCTTTCAAAAGATGAGCAGAAATTGACAATACAATTAGCCAAACTATTCTGTATATATCCCTAAATATCTCTTTACCTTGTTTCCTTTCTCCTTTTCCTCATCCCAGATTTTCCATCTTAATGAACAATTTCTTCCCCTTTCACAGTATCTGTTATACCTTTTCTGATTTTAATTATTCTTTCAGATTCTCACACTAAAAATATAATACAATGCTTGCACATGTGGATTAGATTTATTTCACTTACTAGTATAGTCTTTAGCTGTATACAATTATCTAAAAAGGACTCAGATTATCTTCCTTTATAGCTGAATAATAATCAATTGTGTGAAAATACTAGATCTTTTTAATCTCTTCCTCAGTTTATTATTGCACTATTATAAACATGGGTGTGTATGTTGATGATTCCAGTTCTTTTCAAAAAGTTCCTAAGCAAGGCATAGCTGGATTGAACTGGACCTCCAATCCTAGCTTTTTGAGGAATATCCATACTATTTCCATAATGGTTGTGTCAGCCTGCATTCCTAGCAACAGTGGAGAAGCGGTCCTTTGTCACATAGCCTTTCCAGAACTTGTTTTTGGTTGACTTCTTGATGGTAGCCATTCTTTCTGTTTTAAGATGGTACCTCAGCGTTCTTTAAATTTGCATCACTTGAATGACAAATGATGTTGAACACTTCATATATTTATCTCTTCTTTGTAAGGTGCATATTCAGCTGAGCTGCCCAGTTTTGGATTTCGTCTCTCTATTTTGAAATCCTGAGTTTTAAAATTTCTTTATATTTTCTAGAGAGGTTTCCTTTATCCAAGGGAAAGTCTGCTATAATTGTTTCTATCTAGTGCATTTTCTTTTTACTCTATTAATGATTTCCTTTGATGTGCAAAAACTTCAAAAAGATGAGACGATCCCAGTTGTTGATTCTTTGAGGTTAGATTTTGTTCATAAGATCTTTACCTACTACTATGTCCTTAAGGTTTTAATTCACTTTCTCTTCCAAAAGACTTAGTGTGGGGCCGAGGAGATGGCTCAGTGGAATAAGTGCTTCCCTTGCAAGTGCAAGGGCTGAGTTTGATCCCTGGTTCCGCCAAAAAAAAAAAAAAAAAAAAAAAGATTTGGTGCTTCAGTTTTAACATTTAAATACTTGACACATTTGACTGTAGTTTTGTGCATGGAAATAGGCATGGGTCTATTTTAAGCCATTATTTTATGGAAATCCAGTAATTTCAGCACTACTTTTTAAAAGAGGCTATCTTTCTTCCATTGAGTATCTTTGGCCCTTTTGTGAAATATAAGGTTGGTGAGTATTTTTCTAGTTACATCTGCATCTTCTAATCTGTTCCACCGGTCCTTTGTTCTGTTTTTTTTTTTTTGCCCGTAACAGTAGCCTTTTGTTAAAATTTCAAGTCTGGGATCGTGCAGCCTCCAGTCTTCCTTTGGTAACTATGATTTCTTTTGCTATTATAGGACATTTCTAGTTCTAGATGAATTTTAAGAATATCTAAAGTCAAACAAAAATGCGGATACAAGTTACCAGAACCTGGGGAATACAATGAAAGCTGTCTTAGGAGGGCAATTTATAGTGATAAATTCTCAGATCAGAAAAACAGATTGAGCCCAAACAAACAATTCTGCACTACATCTCATAATCCTATCAAAAGAAGAGCCAATCAAGTCCAAAGCCCAAAGAAGGCAGGAAATTAAAGATCAGAGCATATAAGTGGAATGGAGACAAATAAATACAAAAAATCAACCATTTGAAGAGTTGGTTCTTTGAAAGAATTAATAAAATTGATAAACTTCTAGCCAACCTTATTTAAAAAAGGAGAGAACAAATTCAAATTCATGTAATGAGTAATGAAATGCATTGCGCTTGATTTCTGGGATCCTGATTATTATATGTCTGGTGTGGTTTTAATTAGGTTGATGTGATTTGGAGTTCTTTATGCTTCAGTTACTTGAATGTCAGCTTGTTTCCCCATATTTGGGAAGTTTTCTACTATTACTTCTGCCCATATTCTTTGTATACCATTTGTACTGACTCCTTCTTTCCCACTGATGACTATTAGTCTTATGCTATACATTTTTGCATCGTCTTGCAGATGTTGAATTACTTTTTCCAGCGTCTGACTTGTTTTTAAGAAATCATCTTACCTTTTCCTTAGCTGCAGTGGTGACTTCAGGTCTGAAAGTCCATTTTCACTTTCATTCAAACTCTATTGCCAGCTTGTGATTGAGATTTTAATTTCCTGTATATCACTTTGAATTTGCTTCATGCATTCTATTTCTTTCCTATATTGCTCATTCAAGGATTCCATTTTCTATTCTCCTCTATTTTTTTTATCAGTGTTTTCTTTAGAAACACTTAGTACTTCTTTCTTTATAGTTATCATTTCTTTTTTTACTTCAGAAATTATTTCTGATATGATTTACTCTATATCTTTCTGCAGCTGTTTCTTTATTTCCAACTCTATTGTTTCAGAGATATCAGGTATGTACTTACCAATTTCTTCTATGCTATTATCTCCTGCATTTGTTCTGGGTGGGCTTGGGGCCTGAGAATGCATTTTTTTCCTTCTCTTTGTCATTTTGTATAGCACTGTCTTCTGACCTTTGGTGTAGAGCTTTGGGGGACTTATTACCTTAGCACCAGGACTGGATCTACCAAGTTCAAACTATCCAGATGGGTGTGGATAGCCATGGACATGGCTGCCGTGCTCCGCTTATTCCTGCTGTAGTCTTGGAAGTGAATCTACTGCTCTGGCACGATGTCTGTTCCTGGATCAGCTGGGTTTTTCTTGTCTCTAGCCTCTCTGCAGGGAGTTCTGTCACAGTGTTCTACATCGGGCCTGTTTCTGGGTTGCTCTGCATTCCCACTGTGCCTGTGTCTTCCTCTTGGGCATAGGCAGGGCAACATGCCTGGTTCAGAAGCCCTCCAGTCCTTTTTATATATCATTGTACAGTATTATTTTTAATTTTATATAGAACTATTATTTAGTAGTTGTCACAAATACTTTTTGTGCAGAAGACTAGCCATACATTTATAGAAACATCTATAATTTCACAGAGTTCTGTATTTCTGATGAACACCCTTCCTTTTTTTGTATATTTATAATTTATTTCAATTTATTTGACACATGGTATCACTACATAGTTCGGACTCATAATGATCCACCTCTCTCCGTATCCCAGTGCTGGAATTACAGGCATGCACAACCATGACCAGTTTCAGGGCTGGCATAGCACACCCGAGGTTCTGGGGTCAGCATGGCCTGCAGTACCAGGGATCAAACCCGGGTCCTTGCACTTGCCCAGCAGGTGCTTAGACCACATACTATTTACTCAGCCCATTAACAACTTTCTTAGTTAACAATGTTACCTTATCAAACACTTTATTTTCTTTTATTTTGGAAAGTAAATGATTCTTGGTGTATGCTATTTTGGCTGCTGCCCTAAACTTCATAGCACATCAGGCACACTCACTGACTTTGCACTTAGGTTGAAGTTGCCTAGGAAATAAATGCACAGCAATTGTAATTTTTTTTCCAAAAGTTAACCTCTTCCTAGAGAGCAACTGTATAACCATCAAAACAAAACACACTGAAAACACACCTTGGTTTTTCATAATTATTACAACACAAGAAGCCCAATGTCTCTGTAAAAAAAGAGAGTCCTAATATCATTCTTTCGATGTTTAACATTTATAACTTGGAAGTCACTTTTTCCCTATCAAAAAATCTTTATTGATGCACTTTGGACTTAAAAAAAATCCTGTTCATGTATCTTCAATAAATCTGTGATTGAAAGGGATAAAATACTTATTAATCATTTGAGTTCAGGATATGAAATAGTTTTTCAACTTGTCTAGATGAGCCTGTCCAGCTAAGTCCTATCATTAATTGTAGGAGATAGAAGAAACTTGGCTTGAATGTCAATCTGTCTTCAGGCACAGTTTTAATTTCAGCTTCTACCAACATATCTGTGATTTGACAGTGAGTTATGAGTTACCACTTTCTCAGATGGATAAGTTATTCACAGATTTTTTTCTCAAAACACAATATATTCTAGAGGAATTATTTTAGATAACTGATTATTTTAATAAAAATAAAACAATCCCAGTATAATAATGTCTGTAAGTATAATATCATGTATGCATCTTATATGATACCAAAACATTATGAAAACAGTTTGCAATGTATTAATTTATCAAATCCATCTTGTCAAGGTATCTTAAAACTGTCTCATTGATATTTGTACTTCAATAAAACAAAAATTAAAAAATAAATAAAAATAAATAAATAAATTTTGTCTGTATTTGGAAGACTGCTCTACTTTCTGTAGCCCTGGGGTCTCTTAAATACTAGACTCCTATACCCACCTTTGTATTTTATATCAAAAATAAATACCTACATAGCATTTCAAGATGTTTTAATGATGTGTGTGCAAATTTATCACAATGCATACATTAAATATGTGAGAATTTGTATATTAGTTATACTTCAATAAAGTAAAAAAAAGCCAAAAAAAATAAGACAATCCTTTTGTGAGGTATATGAAAATAATGTTTGTAAAACAAGCCATATGAGATATAAAACAATAATTGTATCCACTCCTCATTTCTGTTCTTTAAAATCTTGCACTTTATGCTAAAAATCAATTCTCATCAGTGAAAGAGATGCCTTATGTGACGAAGTAGTATCATTCTACTGATATTCACTATAGGTCAAGTTAAACCTCACTGTCAATTTGTTTCCAAACATAATGACATTAAAATGTAACCAAATACTCACTTAGGTTATGAACACTGTAGAGCATAGAAAATAGAATCAATTAAATATACTTTCTAGTAATGATAAAATTACAGAAAATACAGCAATATGTAAGAATTTGTTTTAAACAGAAACCTAAAGTATTGTATTTTAATAACAACTCTACTAATAAAAACAAATGCCTGAAATTATGTTTTAGTCCATCATTACTGCTAAATGAAATGAAACATATCAGACTGCACCAATGAATAGCTATCTACTCTGGTCTATTAAGCAATTGAAATCAAGGTTCTCATTTTTTTGTATCCATGCATAGATTTATACAAACCTCATAAAAGTGTACTGCTAATGACAAAATTAGATAATATATGAAATCAGAATTTTGCAAAGTGTCATGTGAGTAAATTGTGCTCCAAACAATGCAGAGAGATATTTCATCCCTTGAGCTATCTAGAACAAAGCTAAGGTTAGATTCAGGTTAAAGTAAGAAAACAAAAAATGCAATCATCAGATGCACTATTTATATTGTCTTGATTATAAAAAAAACATGAGTATAATCGCAAGAAGAAATTCAGACCTACACCATTTTTCAGAGGTAGAAATAATTGAGACAAAGGGCTTTAAAAGTTCCTGGGTCCTGCAGGAATGTACACTGCATCAGTGGTGTGGGAGAAACTGGACATGGTGTCAGTCAAGAACCAGATGATACCACAGACAGCAGGAAAATTGATTTATACAGTGTAGTTCATGCATGATGTTCAATTCTGATGTAGCAGCTTGAAATTTTGGCATCCTTCCATAAGACAGTACACTAAAAGCATTTTTTCAGTGTTTAAATATTAGGAGTGTTCTTTAAAGATTACTTAGCATGCTGTGCTATGCTATGTTGTTAGTTGGGGATAGGGGGTTTCTGAGATGTTTTTGAAGATCACTCCAATATGAAAGAAAACGACACTCAGAGAAGTGCATGAAATTATAGCAATGTATTTGCAACTCCTCAAGAAAGGAGGTATAATATGCTGCAAATGTGGTCACTGGGAGGAGTTCCCAGGAACCACATTCAACCAAACAGATGGGGAGATGAAGAGAGTGTGAAGAATTGTGGACAAGTGACTTTCATGGAGGTCTGGTGGAAAACACAAGCAAAAGATATGACAGAGTTTTAGGGTGGATTTGAATATCGCTAAGGTCCCAGTTGGGGAGGGAAAGAAGGACACTGGTCAGAGACCATACTTTTCTTACTGGTTCATCAAATCACAGGAAGTTGTGATGATGGAATGCTTATGGCTTATTTGTAAGGATGCTGAAGCAGCAGGAAAATAGGAAAAAATTTAAATTAGAATATTTAACTTTTTATACGTATATATGTTAAAATTTGCCTTTTCTCCATAATATGTGGCACAGTAAGCATACATACCACTGTCATTCTTCTCCAGTGGTTCTTGAGGACTGGTACTAGCTTCTGTTAGAGTTGTTGGTAACCATTAAAATGCCAAGTATTGACCAAAAATGTTGAAACAAGAGCATACTGGAAATTCTCCAGCATTTCTGTTCCTTATAGGGAGGTAAAAAGTCTGTCATACATGATTAAAATTTTAATTAAATATGCTTGAGATCCAATGAAATGTGGGTTCACTATTCATTAGACACTTTGAATTCTCCAGTAAGATAATAAATCTGAGATGCCAATTGAATTACACTTCCTGAAATGTGATGAAAATTATGATTATTTTATCTGAGAAAACTCATTTTATGGATTAGCTGACTATAGTAGTTTCATTGTTAGACACAGTTAAAACAAAGATTGAAATTAGCATATTAATGCAACATGCTACCAACCATAGTTTCTTGTTTTATGCATGGTATCAAATTTGTTCACTAAAACTGAAGATGACTATGGTTACTTATTTTGTATTTAAAAAAATTGTTAAACATTGACAAAAGATTTTGCAGAAAATCACATAGCTGAACATATAACATCCTTTGAACTCAACATATTTTAAGGATATCAAATGAATTTATTCAAAGTACTTTAAACTTTTTCCTAGAATTATTGGGAAAGATGACAACATGAATTGACCATGTCTATACAAAAGCATTTTGGCCTCAGTCTAAGGGGGATTCAAGTGAAAGAAACACTGGGAATTCATTTGTGCTTCTTTTGACTTGCAGTTTTGTCATTTGTCTGGCTTCAGCCTCATAATGTGACACCATTATGATCAGAAATTGTAGAACACCATGTCAAACTGAACAACATGCTTGAACTTTGAGATTTCATACATTTGAAAGGAATTCAAATCCTTAGAAATCAGTTGATGAACTATAGAATGACAGAACAGTACATTCTTTTCCAAGAAAAGTGACTCCCAGGAGCTTCTTTTTTTCTTCTTTTCCAGCAGCTTCTTGTACATCACTTTTCCTTCACAAAACCAGACTTCAAATGAGCTAAGTGTTAGTATGAACCAAATTACCTCTGGATTTAACTGTTAGAAAGGAAACATTAAAGTGCTATAACAATAAATACGCTCATCTGAGGAGTTGCATAGACATGAAACTGGATAAAAAAGAAAGAGTGTCACTCATTATAGGAATGCAGATTACTTCTGTTCACTAATTCTAATACTTAGGATTTATATTATGGTATATACTTGCTTTAATCAAGTTCTAAAAATAATTTAATATACAACAATTCCTTGTGTCAGTTTTTCAAAGCCAAAATTCCATGTCGGAAAGGAAAATAATTAACAAAACATACACATAAACAAAACTCACAGGAGGGAAAGAAATCATACCTTTCCCAGTTAGACTCAGCCATGAAAGTGGGATGGTTTTTTTACTAGATGCTTTTTAATTTGTCATAGAAAACCCAAAATTCATTCACAATATATAATTTGACATGAACACAATAAAAATCTTCAGTAAAATAATATTTAACTATCAATCAACACATTATCCACACCTCATTATGTCTCCCAAGGAATGCATATTATTTATATTCATTTTATTAAGAAATGATTTTAATTGTTTTCATTTGTGTTTGACGATTCATGTGATTCTAGAGATTTACACTAGAATCTTAACTGTGAGAAAATTTGGAGTGATGGTAATTTTTCTCTTGATTTTATTTGTAAGTATAATTTTATCCATTGTCAGTACATTTACAAACTAAGATTGTTCATATTCATAATTTTATGCTTCTCATAAAATTGCATCAGCATTTCACATGGGATCCCAGTATCCTTGACACACTTTAGTTTCTGTTCACCTTATGAGGCATCTTATGAATGCCAGCCTGAAGTATTTTATCACCTTCAAATACTAGAACCGTTCCAAGTATGACGATGACCAAAAGTAATTGACCCTTGAATATGAGGAGGACTCAAAATCAATCTGTCAGTGAAGCAAAATTTAATTTTTAAAACTTCAGATGATAAAGAATAGTTGTTGAGGGCCAGCCAGATATCTCAGTAGATTGAAGTACCTGCTTAGGCAGAAGCAAGGGCTGAGGATTCAATTCCCAGCGTACTGTTCTGGCCCCA
>PVKA01009340.1:0-68861 GCA_004027165.1 Ctenomys sociabilis | reverse complement strand
GGGGGGGGGTAATGGAACCACATTCGGTTTGGTAAACAAATTTATTGTCTGACACAAAAATAATGCTTTCAGGAGGGATTTTCTACACAGCTTACAAGCATGAAAGTCAGAAAGCCACAAAAGCTTGTCAAGAAGCCATTAGAAGTAAGGCAAAGGGGAACAGCTAAGGGCTAAACTGTAGGGAAATCTGAAATGAAGCAGGGACAAATTTCAAAGAACCACTTACTCTGCCCTTCTCCTATACTCCTGGGAGACAAAGGAGAACGCCAAATGGGCATAATCCCAATCCAAATGGAATAAAATACATTTGCTGAGCCTTCGTCTGTGTGAAGGCATTCTGGTTATTTGAGGAAAGATGAAAGTAGAATAGAGAACATGATAAATCAGACTTTTCACACACACTTGAAAGCCACCCTAGAAAACAATCTATTGCAACATACTGTTTCAATTCACTATTCTCTGAAATACTTTGCGGGGAAGTTTCCAAGCAAGTTCCCTCGTGGTGGCTACTGACAGCCCACATGGGAACGATGAACAGTGTCTCTGTTTGCTTCCACACACATGACCCAGGCTAAATGATTTGATTAATTTTGTCAAACCTCTCTGCCAAAAAGAGAAATTGCGGATTCTCCGTGTTTATTTTGCATTGGAGGACATTAGGCTAGAACAAACCTTAAAATCCATCTATCACAACCCTTTTATTTTGCCAGAAATTAACTTGCCCATCTCACACAGGCAATTAGTGGTAAAACTCAGCAGTCATTTATCATAGAATCACATTGTTCTACCATATTTATTTGATGCAGATGTACCGTTTGAATGTTTTTCTTTTGTTAATTTACTTAAAACTGATGGTATGTAGTATATATAAGGCTAAATAAAACTTCCTTCTGCATTTGTTGGCACTATGAATAAACAAAATGATGTTTCTACTGTTGAGACATTCTCTTGCTTCTGTTCAAATACTCAGGCAAGCTCTTTCCTGTTTGGCTGTCTTGACCTATGATTTCCATCTGCCTGCAATAGAGAGGACCCAGTTCTCTTCCTGGCCAATCCCCTTCCAAACAAGGACTCAAGTACTGGTTAACCCCTCTGAGAAGCTCTTCCTGAGGAGCCCCAGGAAGTCAGCCTGTGGCTTCCCTCTGTGCTCCACATGCCCCATCCCCCATAGGGTGGTAGACATCTGTATGTGTCAGTGACTCCCACTACACTGTGAATTCTCTGGAGTCTTGGATTGTTGTTGAAAAATCTACAGTTTACATTTTCCACTAGCATCTAGGGGAAGTGAAGTATAATCTCTCAATTGTACTCCAAGGTTCAGAAAGAGAACTAAATCTTGGAGACAATAGAGACATGTTAATTTTATCATTTTAACAGTGATAAATATTTAAGATACTTCTAATCATTTATTAGATGGTACATGAGGAAAGAAAAGAAAACAGACACCCTACCTCAGAAGCTCTAGCAAAAGCAAGTAAACAGCCACAAACTTTCATAACATAGGTGATACTTCTAGGGAACCAATCTCAAAAACTTTTCTGTTTGGTCTTTTTCCTTTTCCAATATTTTTACCAAAACATAGTGCCTTTCTTTCAAATGAGCTATCCAGAGGCACTCTTAAATAGACCATAAATCTGAACAGTAGTGTATGCACGGGGTTCTATTTACACTTGCATAATTTCTACTCCAAATTTACATTTAAATTTATGAGCCATATGTCAGTGAATGTGCCCAATAATGGTTTCCAAAGACATCCACATCCTGAGCTACAGGATTTATGCATATGTTATTTGATGAGAGGAAAGGAAGGCCCCAGAGGAGATAAATTTGTTAATTGGCCAGTCTTAAACTAGAAAGATCATGCTAATAAGCCCAATGTAATCACAAAATCCCACAAGAAGGTTGGACAAAACCAGGCATGGTAGCATAGGTCTGTGGTCTTGGCTACTCAGGAGGCTGAGACAGGAGCATTGTTTAAGCCTGGGAGCTTGAGGCCAACCTAATCACGGTACGGAGATCTTCAACTCAGAGAGAGAACAAGGAAAGGACCTCATAAAAAAGACTTAAGCAATTAGCTTTGATGAGGAAGTGAGGCCCTGAGCCAGAGTTCAGTGGCCTCCCAAAGCTGGAAAGAATACACAGAAATAGACGCCTCGCTAGACTGTGAGAAGCAAGGCAGCTCCTCCACACCTTGGACTTGAGGCCTCCAAAACAGAAGAACAATAGATTTGTATTGCTTAAGTTGCTAAATTGTATTACTTTGTTGCAACAACAATAGAAAACTACACAGTAAGGCTCTAACTATGTGAATTGGTTATCACAGTACACACTTTCTGTGGATAGTGCTAACTAGTACTGTTCTTTACGCTGTGAAAGGGAATGTCACTCACTCAGAATCTCTACCTAGGACCTGTAGATCAAAACAGCCCACATATGTCCAAAAGTCATCCTTTTAGAAATCAGTATCCTCCTCCCCCTCTTTGTCTGGTGCAGAGCCAGATGCCCATAGCTGAAGGTTAACTAAAATGTTATTCTTCCCCTGTGCTGCCTACTTATCATATATAATACCTGGGTTCCTAGAACATTTCAGGCAAGTCCCTCTATAGCAAAGGATACCAGTGTTCAGTTAGCACGTATGATGTATCAGGTATTGCATTAAGTGCTTTAAATAAATTATTTCATTGAATACAAATGCTATTCTTTTTTTGTATTTTAGGGAAGGATCTACAGGGTCTACAGGGTCTCACTACTAAATCAGACTCATAGTGATTCACCAGTTTTTAGCCTCCCAAGTGCTGGGATTGCATGCCACCACACCCAGTCTTATTGTTTCTTCTTTTCAAATATTTATTTGGCCATTTGTAATTCTTCATCTGAGAAGTGTACATTTATCTCAGATGCCCAGTTCTGATTGGGTCTTTGAATGTGGGAGGCTTTATGTTTTTTTTTAATTCTTTATATGTTCTAGATAGAAGTCCTTTTGTCTGAGGGACAGCTAAAATTTCTTCCCAATTGTTGGGTTTTCTTTTTACTCTGTTGGTGATTTCTTTTGTCATATAGGAGCTTCAAAAAAATGAGATCCCAGTTGTTGATTCTTTGTAGTATTTCCCAGCTACATACATTATTTTGATGAGAGAAATAATTTCTTTAGATCTAATTGGTTAAATTCAAGCTAACAAAAACTAGATAACTCATCCAAAAGCCAAGCTAGAAAAGAATAACCCAAGATTCAAGTTCAGGTCCATCTTCTCTTAAGCCATACCTTGTAACCATGAGGAATAACTGACTCCTTAAGCTAAAGAACACACCATTAATCACCTGCATTTCACTCACCAGCAAGATAAATCCTTTAAGATCAGACCAAATATTTCTAGACAAAAAGCGTATTCTAAATATTTTAATGCCTTCTGTTTTCATGAAACACCACATTTCAAGTTACTGAAAACATAGTCATCAGGTGAGTGTAAACACAATGAAACTTTTTGTGCTGAAAAAGACCAGCTTATAGTAATTCTCATGAAACAATTTGGAAGACTTTTTTTCCTGAACTACTTCATCACTGCAATAATGTTCACATAAGTGGTTTCAGTTCTAGCACCATAATTGGTCAAAATTCTCCTATGTGAAGAAAAGGCTCAAATGGGCGTAATCGCTTTTCTGAACAGAACTCATCTCCAAGGCACAAAAAGTGGGTTGTGCATTGTTATTTGGCCATGTGTAGCACAAATATTTATTCAAAAAAAACTTCAAAATGTCCTACTGTCATCCAGACAACTCTTTGTAGACCTCTTGCAGTTTAGCCTGAAGGAAAGATTTCAATTATAAGAACTATGAAAATTAATATCTGTGGGGGTGGGGAGATAGCTCAATGGAATAAACACCTGCCTGGTAAGCACAAGGTCCTGAGTTCAATCCCCAGTACTGCAAATAATGATAATGGCAATGATAATGATAACAATAATAATAATAATGATGATGATAATAATCATTCTATGAGGAAAATTCACAATGAATAAAAGGCCACTACATGAACAATCTTTAAGATACAACATAATAATGTTCCTTGAGGCTGACCAGCAAGATGGATCAGAGGAATAAGTGCTTGCCTGGCAAGCATAAGGGTTTGAGTTCAACCCCTGGTTCTGCCAAATATATATATATATATATATATATATATATATATATATATATATATATATATATATATATTCCTTGAGGATTTTCTTGAAAAATCTTTGAGTTGTGCCCATCTTCCACTATGACCAAAAAAAAAAGAAACACCACTTCTGAAGAGGCTTCTCTGTGTGACAGAATGGCTTCTCAAAGACTTACAGACCAGCTCCCACTCGTTCAAACTTTCAAGCCTTCACGACACAGGCATAGCACATGAGGCAGTGCTAGATCCTGGATGTGCGAGTGGAAAGAAGATGAACCCACATCCCAGCCGTGTTTTCCAGTTTACCTATTCATATCCATCTCAATAAGGCATCTCATTCCTGAGCCTTTCTATAATAAATTCTAAGATTATTCCTATTAGAACCAGCAACCCTCTCAAAAATATAGCTACAATAGAAGAGGCAAGCCTCCATTTAGCCAACCTTGAACCCCAAAGCCCGGCCTAATGGTTGTCAGATGGACTGACAGGCTGGATACATGAATCACTTACTTTGACTCATCCCGCTGACTCATTCTTACTGTAACAAATGATTCTATAAGGTCATATTTGTCAGTCTACTGTAGCTTCATAGTACTATCACTACTCTTCTCATTTAAATTGATAGCATTGAGTTAAATAAACCAGAAAAAATTTAGTCACCTAGAAAACTACCTCAGTTTTTCCAAACTATCAATTCATCCCAGACAGCTCTAACTTTTGGTAGGTTTTGGGAAGGGGGGTTGTTTTCGTTTTTTGATTTTTGCCTCTTTTCATCCCTAGATATAAATACACTTCCCAACATATTCTTTGGTTTTCTCTTCTCTTTCTCTTTTCTCTGGTTTATTTTTCTCTTCTTTCTGCTTCACATTTTCCTGGGAAAACTTCTTCCGCACCTGGAGTTTCAACAACCACCACATGCTCACTCTCTCTTTTTTCCTGAGGAGAGATCTGGCACACGGCAGAAGCCGCCTGCGTCAGGGCAAACCTAACCCTGAATGAGAAGCCAGCAGCCAGGAGTGGACACCAGGCTGTGGTTGGGAAGGGGTGAGCTGCAGGTGTGTTTTGATCGGTGCAGAACAGGCCAAGCAAATCACAAGCAGAAATTAGTAAGAAACCAGGACAAACTGGCAAAACAAACGACTTGAGGAGTGGGTAAGATGGCCTGGGGTTGGTCAGCACTAAGTGAAAAACTAGGATGAATTCTAAGGAGTACAGCTATACACTTCCTTTTCCCCTCCTTTGCGTTCCTGAACAATTCAGTCCTAAAGCCACTAGTAGGAGAGACTTTGCAGCCATGGTAACCCTGGGAAGGGGCTCAGAGCCCAGCCAGGGTGAGGACGGAAGTTACTCCAGGGAGCAAGTGGATGCGGGGTGCCAAAGCCTCAACAGGGTGAGCAAGACAACCAGATTTTTCACTGTCAAAGACAGACTATAAAAATAGGGAAACAGAGAACACAATGAACCACATGGTACTAAATTAAAATGAAAGGGATCTGTGTATTGTTATCATTTGCATTATCTAAAATATGTCAAAATATAAATATAATGTGTATATGTCAGATATACAGATATAGGTGATAAAGATACAGATATATCTGTCCACTGAAAGCTTCTGGAAGCAGCAACATTTTGGTATCAGTGAGTACAGTGAATGCCATATCTTAGCTTTAAATATACTTCATTAGAGATAAAATAGGATGTAACAAAATGGTTTTATATAGTTAAGACATTATTTGTTACAGTCATATATATTTGGGGAAAATAAAAAAACTGCATCAAATTTTTAAACATACTATATTCCATTAAAAGGAAGAAAGCTTCAATAAAAAAAATGATTCTTGCACAGGGACAAGAATTTTATGTGCCAAAAAGCAAAGAAGTATTCAAAGAATGACACAGACATGTCAAAAATTCACAAACCTACTTGAAGGGACTTACACTGACCAACTAAGTGACAATTTCAGCATTAATATAAATGAGATTAATAGAGATTAGTACAGTCCATTGAGGAAAAATCAGAAACAATGAAGCCATACTGCTGCGAATGCAAAATTTATGTTTGTGGAGAAATAAGATGTTTACACAGCTTGAAGCTACCTTCCCACAGAAAGCTTATTAGTTAGAGCAAAGACAAAAAATAAAATCACACTAAAGAAAGTTGACAGCAGCACCTGAATTGAGTGATCACAAGGAAATGACTAATTACAGGGCAGTGACCCAACCATATGCCAACTAAACAATGCACTAAATTTCTGTTCTTCAAGATTTGAACTGGCCTAGATATGGCTCCTCATTATATTTCCATGTGATCAAGGTAGTTGTTTTGTCCATAGCAACACAGTCTCATGCAATGGGGCTCCCGGCTGAAAGACTCTTCTTTCTTCTACCTATTGAAGTTTAACCCTGTGGAAGATCATGACATTTTCATTTCAAATGTGCCCCATAAAAATCACAGCAGGGCCAGGGAGATGGTCCAGTGGAATAAGCGCTTCCCTGGCAAACACAAGGGCCTGAGTTCAATCCCCAGTTCCACCAAAAAAAAGAATCACAGCAATAGCTTTCATACAGACACTTTTATTTTTGCTGAGGAGGAGTCAGTAATAGATCAGATCTTTAGTTGTATAGTCTTAGCATCTCAGGATATATATATATATATATATATATATATATATATATATATATATATATATATATATTCATTTACTATTTACTTATTTATTTATATAGTACGAGGTTTCACTATGCAGCTTGGACTTGCAGTGATCCTACTCTCTCAGCCTCCCCAGTGCTGGGATTATAGGCAGGTACCACCATGCCTGGTTTCAGTGGCCAGCATGGCAGTATGGCATGAGGTACTGGAAATAGAACCCAGGTCCTTGTTCTTGCCAGGTAGGCCCTGAGACTGCTAAGCTATCCCCGCAGTCCAGGGTTGGTATATTTTAGTGACTACTCCACCCAACCATGAATTCTAAGCTTGGATTCCACTGGCAGTTCAGACAAAGCTACATACTGCCCTAGGGATGAGCATCAGAGATTAATATTCTAAATAGGTATCAATCACCTTGAAATAGTCCAAAGGAGTTATTAGTCAAACCCCCAACAGGAAGAGACCTTGTCCTGTATTCATGTATGCTTGTTACATGACTTGCTTCCCCATTTGGTACTGGATTTAATCAGTTTTACCTGAGAAATAGTGCTTGTAATCTCATTGGTTGACCATACTGTTGCCCCACTTCCTGTCCACCTAAGCGAGTTCCTACGTCTTCTCTACCACCTTACACCCACCCACCTCACCTCATGGTTTTCCTTTATAAAAGTCCCTGGAAGAGACAGCTTCCTGGGGACTGCCCACTCAGGCCCCCATCCTGTCCCTCTCTTGGACAAGAGATTTCTTTCCCCCAATAATTATATTCTGCTCACAATCTCTGTTTGTTCCTAAAATTCATTCTTTGGTTTTAGAGAACATGAACTCACCCCAGGTACCTTTTACTCTCCCAGGATGGGGAATTTTTTTCCCCCCTATCATTTGGAGGTCATCTACCTGAGATCAGTTTTTTTCCCTGTGTCATTTGGAGGTTCCCTGTATCAACAGAGTGATCGGCTAAGTACCCAGGATGAGGCTGAAGACTGAGCAAAGAAACAGTTTACAAATTTCCATGCTTGTAAAGGCCTAGCTATGGATGCATAAAAGAACTGTTAAACGTGATTGGAACACATGCGCCGATAGGCACATCAACAACATGAAGCACTTCTTTGAAGCACTTCTCAGAAACCCAGAAACATTAAGAAAGAAAGCAGATCACTGATGTCTAGCTGGGGGCTGGAAATGGTGTGCGACTGACAGTAAATGTCTTGAGGGAATTGAGGATGATGGCTGAGGACAACAATTGATCACTGAAACCAAGCCAAATTGGAAAGGAAGTCAAGCTAATGAATGTCTGTTGAGTCAAATAATAAGAATTAAAGTGACTTTCCAGTTAATAGGAACTTGTGACATTTTTCTTAACCAGTTTGTTTTTAATCTTTAGTCATATAAGGGAAGAATACATTTTATCCTCTAGTTGAAAACTACATTATCTGAATAATGAATCAAGAATCAAAAGATTTGGAGCTAGTCCCAGCTCTGTATTAGTGATTTATATAACCAACTTAATCAATTAGCCACTTTTTGCCTCAGTTTAGGACTCAGTCGAAAGAAGAGAGAGACAGACAGAGACAGAGGAAGGAAGGAAGGAAGGAAGGAAGGAAGGAAGGAAGGAAGGAAGGAAGGAAGGAAGGAAAAATATTGGGTTATATAATCTAATGCATCATGTTCCATCTCTTCCTTTCATCCCATGATGGAAATCTCCTAGCTAGTTTTCCAGCTTTCACATAATTAAAAACTTACATTTCAAGACATTCAAGATGGCTAAAGGGAAGAGCACATCACTCCCCTCCTCTCCCACAAAGAACCAAAGTGAAAGACATAGCTGTAATTCTGAGGTAAACAACTTGAAGTCAACCCTGGGGAAAAAAGCAAGAGAGGAAAACCTTGCAAGAGTCAAGCACTAGAGACAACTGAATAGAAAAAGAAACAAAACACTCCAGCAACTACTGCCCCACACTGGGGAAGGGTAGTCCCGGCTTCCACGGGTGCAAGTGAAGGGAAAGATCTCCATAAAATCAGTCAGTACAGATTCTAACGAGCCTTGCTGTTGCAAAGTTTCACAGTCTGCATGGGCTTCCAGTTCAACCAGGCAGGCAAGCTGAATGGTAACTGCTTTGACAAACGATCTCACATCACCTGCCTGCAGTTATCTCTGTGCCACTGAAAGGACCAACTAAAATACCATAGTTCTGGCTGGAAGCACACTGTCAGTGCTGGGACGGAGAGGAGCACTACGGTTCCCACTGCCACCCAGCTGTGTAATTAGTACTGCCACGCCAGCCTTGTGCAGCACACAACCACACGATGCTATTGGAGGTGGGCCTGAGTGCCACAGGACGGGTTCTGCACTGCCCATCACTGCTTCTCTCCACGTAGCAGTCAGACGTGACATTGCCTGGTCAGGGGACAGGTGTCTCAGGCCCCTCACCACTGCTGCAGCTGCCAGTACCAGAGCCCTGTGCTAATAGCAGGGCTAGTGTCAATAGCCACTAGGACTTCACCTTGCTGAAGAGGCCACCAAATAATGCCAAAGTCATTAATTACAGACAAAGAAGGGCTAGAGAGACTGCTTTATTGGAGAGGAAGTCAAAACTGCACACCAAACCAGCAGCTTAAGACACATCTTCAGGAAAAGACACCTACAAAGAAGGACACTGCTTAAAAATGATAAAGACAACTGGTCTACCAAATGCACAAATGTCTAGGAAATACGAAAAGACAAAGAACATGATTGTCTAGCGATGGATCCTGAAGAAATCAATATGAATGAAATGCCTGATAAAGAATTTTAAATAATGGTTATTTTTAAAGCCCAGTGAGATCCAACAGAAAATAGATAAACAAAATTAGAAAGACCATACAAGGTACGTAAAGGAAATTCAACAGAGATAAAGATTTTGAAAAGGAACAAAAATCTGGATAGTGAAACACCTAATTCAAACACTCAATAAAAAAGTGTAGACTAGGTCAGGGGAAGAAAAAAACATTGAATTTGAATACATCTCTTTTGAAATATACCAATCAGACCAAAGAATAAAAAAAAAAAAAATTCAGTACTTTTATAGTTCCATTAAATGAACAAATATCTGCATCTTTGGAGTACCTGAAGGAAAAGGGGTAAAGCCTGAGGACATACGAAACCTACGCAGGGTCTGGAGAGATAGCTGGATGGTGCAAGTGCCTGCTTGGCGAGCACAAGGACCCAGATTCATCCCCAGTACTGCACGCCATGCCAGCCCTGGAGCCCCAAGTGTGCAGTGCAGGCCACCCAAACCCAGCGTGGCGACTCATGCCTATGGTCCCGGCTCTGGGAAGGCTGAGACAGGAGAATCGCCAGGAGTCTGACTTGTGTAGCAAAACCCTGTACCAAATAGATAAATAATTTTATTAAGAAACAAACAAACCTATTCAGTTAAAAAAAAAAAAAAACAGAAGATTGCCTTAATTTGGGGAATGATATGGACAGTATAGGAAGTGCTTAGAATCCACCCATGCATGGTGGACCTGACAGAAGCCTACATTAGGGAATCGAGGAAGAGAAAAATGTAAAAGAAAAATGTAATCTGGATTGCCACCAAGTCTGATCCATGGCCAGACCTGGAAGAGAAAAAAGAAAAATAACAACTAACAACCTCATACTATTTACTGAGATCTAATTGGAGTAATCTGGAAAAAAAAAAAAAATAGTACCACTTGTCATGCCTTTTAAGAAAATAAAAGGGCTAAGGAGATGGCTCAGTAGGATAAACGCTTCCCTGGCAAGCACAAGGGCCTGAGTTCAATCCCTGGTTCCACAAAAAAAAAAAACAGAAAAAAAGAAAAGAAGTATCTTCTCATGTCATGAACAGGTGTAGATTCAATACTTCGCCCAGTTCCTACATATAGTAAGTGCTCCATAAGTGCATGTGAACAGATGAAGATGAGTTCTGTCCTTTATGATTTGTCCACTGTGGAAAACAAAAATGAATAAAATAGTCCCAATTTTAAGAGATCAATTATAATTAGCAGTATAAAAAAATGTATGTACAAATAGTTATGGAATCATAATGTCAGGAGAAATTTATTTACTTGGTGAAGTTAATTTGGGTTTCAAAAAATGAATAAATAGCTAAGCAATGGGGAGTGAGAAAAATAGTAGATGGGCAAAGGGACCAGGCAAGCCCTTTAGAATGTTAATGAACTCAGAGCACCAATAGTTCATCAATGGATTCTGAGGATTAACAACAGTGAAAGAAAATGAAAAAAATATTGAAAATAACTCACTTTTTCAAGTTCCCCCCCCCTCAGCTTGTCCTTATATTCTTTCATCAGTACCTAAATATTTGAAGTTTTCATGCTCTAAATGTATAAAACATATATAGTCTAGGGATGGTAAGATAGCTCAGTAGACTAAGTGCTTGCTTAGGCAAGCACAAGGGCCAAGGCTCTATCCCTGGCACCACATGCAATGGGCCTCACTCTCCAGGTTCCCTGAGCCGGTGATGGAGTCTGGGCATGGTGATGTATGCCTGTAATTCTAGCACTAGAGAGGCTAAAAATAGGAGGATCACTATGAATCCAAGCTGCATAGTGAGACCCTGCACAAAAAAAAAAAAAAAAAACAATTATATATATATATATATATATATATATATATATATATATATATATATATATATATACACACACACACACACACAGTCTCTATATATGAAGTTACAAGCATTACGACCAAGTGTGGGAGTCTCGCCTCCCTTTCATTGGGAAGAATTCCTTCTTTGGAGGTACACTTGTCCTCAGGAAAGTTGCCTCTGCTTCACTCTTTTGCACTTTCTCCAGTAAAACTTCTACAAATGGGTGAATCAGGCTTCCTTGTAGTCCTGTTATAGTTTGTCTCTAGGTGTCCCCCAAAGCTTCATGCAGTCTTGAGGCAGGTGCTGGAGTTGGTTACTGTGGGCGCTTGCAAATGCTGCGCCTGGCCTGGGGCGGGTAATTTGCATTATAACGTAAGGAGGAGAGAGGCTGGCTAGCTGCCTGCGCTGCTGCAGTCCCTTGCTCTCTGATCTTTGCTGCCACCATGAATGCATGGCTGCTCTCTGCCACGTGTCATTCTGCCATGGAGCCAGCTGAGTATGGACTGAAACCTTCAGTAACTGTGAGCTAAATAAACCTTTCCTTCCCTAATTTGAGTGTCAGGTATTCGTCCCAGTAATGAGAGAACAGTAACTGAGGCAAGTCCTGGGAAGATTAGCAGCACAAATAAAGACAGAGGGCAATTGGAGAGAAAAGGAGGAAGGAATAATGAATGAGAGAGAAAGGGAAGAATGGAAGGAAAGTGAGGTCAAGGTAGGAAAGAACAAAACAAGTGATAGTTCACAGCCCAAGTACAGACTGCCAAGTTATCATGGCCCTGATCCAACATGGCTAAATCCCCAAAACAACAGCATATCTTCCTAGTGATCACTTTCTCCTCCTTCCCCACTCCAGCCCTGGATACAACTTCCTTTTACCTTTCCCGCCCACACAATGGAGCCTCCAATGAGCTCCCTGTGTGTCACTGAACCCGCCCCTCAAGCTCCTCCCCTAGCAAGAGTCCATAAAGTCTCAGCTTCCTTGTCTCAGCTCAGAGGATCTGCCCATCTCCCTGCCCTTGATCCTTTCTGTGTCTTCAGAGTTAATAAAGGCTTCTCCTCCCCCTTACCTCTGCTTCTCTGCCACACCAACACCACTGATGCCACCAAAACCTATCAATAAGGATGGAAGAAAGAAAGACAAAAGGAGAAGAAGAAAGAACAGGTGAAAGGGAGAGATATAAAGAAATGGAACTAGAGATAAAAGGTGAAAAACAAGGATAATAAAATAGGACAAAGAGGGGAAAAAAAGAGGGGTGGCTCAAATAAATAGAATAAAAAAGACCAAAGGGGAGGGAAGGCCAGAGATGTAGGGAGACTGGGGATCACTAGTGAAAACAGACGTGTGTGGAGGAGGAAGCTGGAGGGAAAGAGTAGAGCTGATTAGATGAAGATTAATAGGCCTATTTTTTGAACAAATGTGTTTCTGTATATGGTATTTGTACAAGCAATTGCATCTTTAATAGCATCTACATGACTTTGACATTCATTTCCTTAGAAAATTAAGTGCCAAGTATCACATGTTTGCTTTGGACAATATATTTTTACAAACACTAAAATTTTTCAAAAAACAAAATTTCATAATAAAAGAACACAAACATTTAATACACTGAATGTCCTAACTGTAGAAGTAATTACTCAGAGTTCAACAAATATGCCAGTAAAAGTCTCTCTTTCAAAGTAAAAGAAAGATGATAGCAAAACGTGTATTCTTGGGCCAGGGAGATGGCTCAGTAGAATAAGTGCTTGCCTAGCAAGCACAAGGGACTGAGTTCAATTCCCGTTGCCATAAAAAAAAGTGTATTCTTGATGCTCATGCATTTCTTTTTGAGTATCACATATTAACTATTCCATAACTTTATATTTTGTATTTATGCCCTCCTTTGAAAGAAATATTTCTATATTGTTATCGCAAAGAATTTCACAGAAAATATTTTTAACCAAAAGGTATTTTTCTCTTAGATTAATTAAAAGTTTTCTCCCTTCTCCCTCACCCCTGTTGGTGTCATTTCTACAGCATTTCAGGGAATTTTATAGAACTTTATCTCTTTCTAGAGAGCTCTTCAGTGACTCTACATGCTGACATTGGCTAGTCTTTTTCAATTTTGGTTATTTATTATAAACTAGTTTATGTCAGCAAACGTTTTAAGAAATAAATAATAAATAGTATCTCCCTACAAAATATATTACTTTAGTAAACCAATAAATAAAAACATTCTCCAGTTAATTTTATGTCCGGCGCCGCTCCCGTCCCGCGGAAGAAGACACCAAGACACCTTATAACGGGTTCAGCAAGCCTTTATGGATCGGGATGCAAGCCTCTACATGCGTCCGCTAGCTGCGGCGTCCTACGTGCAAGCAACTATCAGGTGGGATGCAAGCCTCTACATGTGTCCGCTACCCGCGGCTCCTACCGTGCAAGCATGGCGGATTTCCTGATACAAGAAGCTATATAGACTTTACAGACCAATCACAATTATACACGTGTTTAAATGGCATTGGTAGGATCATAAAACGGTGGGCTTTTCTCTGGATAGGAGTGGCCCAGGCACAGCAACAAGAACCCGGAAGCCGGATATGGGTGCCATCTTGGCAGACACGATGGGCGGGGGAGCGAGGAGCGGTCGCCATCTTGGAATGGCTCCCGACAATTTTAAATACAGCACATTCTGTTAAATTTCACATTAGTTGTTGCAAAGCTAAAATATGTCTTCACTTGTAAGTATCCCAAAAGTAGAAGCAAGGAATTCTTCAGATATGAGGCTGGAGAGATATCTTAGCAGCTTAGGCACCTGCCTGGCAAGTGCAAGGTCCTGAGTTCAATCCTCGTACTGCAAAAAAAAGAAAGAATTCTTCAAATATAATGTTTTAAAAACATTATAATTTGAAATAATCCAGTTCAACACAACATAATCCTCAAATGTTTAGTCCTACTACCAAATAATAATCAATAAAAATAATCATTACATTATAAAATTATTTTTATTAATTCAATAGAAGTCTACCTTTTCACTCTAGTTCAGAAGAAAATTAAGGCCCAGAATAGAAAGCATAGTTTAAACACATGTATGTAGCCTTAATCACTTTCCTTGTGGAAAAAACAAAATACCCAATGCCTACAATTTCAAGAAGCAGAGATCTATTTCAGCTCATGTTGTAGAAGTTACAGTTCAGCCAAAGCTTAGAGACCTTGCAGAAGGCAGTCAGGGCCTGGGCAGAGGAAAGGGCCTCTCATCATGGAGTCCAGGGAGCAGAGATGAAGCAGGGGAAGGAGTGTATGGTTCTAGGGACACCCCTCTTCAGATCGCCCTGTCTCCTAACACTACATTTAGCTATAATATTGCTATTATTCAATCACCTTTCCAAAGCTTCATGTGGGAGAATATCTAGATATGAACTGGGTTTAAGAGAATAGATAGATGATAGATGATAGATAGATAGATAGATAAATAGATAGATAGATAGATAGATAGATAGACAGACAGACAGACAGACAGACAGACAGACAGACAGACAGACAGACAGAGAGACAGACAGACAGACAGACAGATAGATAGATAGATATAGAATTATTTCTCAGTAGCTTTGTATCCCCTCAACAAAACAAAATATTTATAGTAACTATTTGGCATTGACAACTAGTTTTTAACTTGTAGTTTTTTTAACATGAAAAATACTTAACAATGTTACAAAATCCTACCCACTAAATTGGAGAAAATGATGACAATTACAGAAGGAAATATCAGAAATGTCAAAGAAAATACTTGATAATTTATAAAGGAATCTTGAAATTTTCAGGTTTAGCCCTGGAAAGGCACATACTGGCTTCTATAATCACTGTTGCTATTACATAGTTTTGACTTGTACTAGAATCTAGTACCAGGGGCTGGCCAAATAGCTCAGAAAATTAAAGCACCTACTTAGGCAGAGTGCAGTAGCTGGGGTTCAATCCCCGCCCCTGGGGCCCACAGAGATGGCAGTCGAGACTGGACATGGTGGTGAATGCCTGCAATCCCAGCACTTGGGAGGCTGAACACAGGAGAGTCACAAAAAGTCTGATTTATGTAGTGAGACCCTGCACACCCTGTAGATCTCGTACACCCTGTCCTAAAATACCAAAAACATAAAAAAAAAACAGGCACCTAAATTAGTTGAATGACAATGGAGTGCCCATCTTTGACAGGTGTAGACAAATGAAGGGGTATAGAAAGGAAGAATCATGATGTGTGTGTATAGACAGTACAGTTGGGATACACTGCTGTGCTTCTACATAATTCTATGAGAGGCAAGATTTGCACTAATGGTGGTTGGACAGGATATTATGTTGGCTTCTAGTACTATGGACAACCACTAGGAAAATAACAAGGTAGAAAGTATTATTATTGAATCTTTGATGTAATTCAGGTATAAAAAATAAGATACACAAACAGCTACACTCTCAATTTACTGTTAAGAGACATACGCTATAATAATGTCTGTAAGTATAATATCATGTATGCACCTTCTATGATACCAAAACATTATGAAAACAGTTTGCAATGTATTAATTTATGAAATCCATCTTGTCAAGGTATCTTAAAACTGTCTCATTGATATTTGTACTTCAATAAAATAAAAATTAAAAAAAACAAAGTAACCCTTATATCTTCAGAGCCAATATAAAAAAACACTATTTTTCTTCATGTTTTTGATTCATATTTTACAAATTTTCAAATTTTTAGCCTTCATCTAATTCACATTTAAAGTGGGACTCCAGAACTAAACCCATTTTCCTTGAGTTCAATTGATCTCAAGAGGCATCAGAAACAAGACTGAATGGGTCACTCAAAGAGCTTCTGTCACCTTGGTTAAATACTCATCTGCCAAGGAACGAGATTTCTGGTCAGGTATTAACATTTTTGGGAAATATCAACCTGCTTTCTCCAGCAGCTTCATAGGGAAGAATCCTGGTATCAGTAGAGGGTTCTTCCGTCAGGAATGCATTGGGTTCTTGTTTCTGTCAACATCTGTTCTGGCCTTTTCTATTATCCCTTTACAAGGAGAATGTAACAGCATCACATTGTTAGTTAAATCTGCATTCCCACCATGACTACCCATGTGGAGCACCTGTTCACTTGTTTAACTGCCATTGATATGCCTTCTTTGGAAAAATTCCTCTTCTAATCCTTCTCTTATTTTTAAATTCAATTCTTTATCTCCTTAATATGGAAGTAAGTCTGGGTATGGTGGTGCATGCCTGTAATCCCAAGCACTGGTGAGGTGGAAAACAAGAGGACTGCTGCATAGTGAGACCCTGTACTAAATTCATAGAATGAAAAAAAATAAGAATACAATATAGAAATAAATCGAGGAGCTGTTTCTATAGTGTTTATATCTTTGTATATTTGGCAAGTACCTTATCAGAGATGAGTCAAAGATATTTTCTTCAAGATTAAGGGTGTTTCATTTCAGTGGATTTGTTTATTTAGGCCAAGTTTCTAGTACAATATTGTTCCAGAACGTTCCCAAGATCAGTAACAATTTCCTTGCTTTCATGGCCTGACTGACAGCTTTTGTTTTCTTTTTCCTGACCAGACCAAATACAATTTTCAGTGTGAATGTTCTCTTCAAGGAGGGCACTTAGTTTATTTTCTGTATCGTAACATTTTCAATTTCACTGATGCATGATTTAATATTTATTATTTTCCTCTCTTTTTACTTAGTTTGAGTGCAATCAGCTATTCTTTTCTAGTTTCTGATGGAGATTCTAACATTGATTCAAGGATCTTTGTATCTAAATTTATTTTGCTTTTTTAATTTGAGACACACAATTGGCAACTGTAAATAGAATGTATTTAAAGTGTGTATAATTGTTTGAAATGTGTATATTTCATGTGTTTTTCAAAATCAAATTATTAGCAAATTAATCCAATTATTAATGAATAATTAACATTCATCACCATTCATATTTACCATTTTGTGGCAGGATAAGTGTTAGAATACCTAAAATCTACTCTTTTATTAAATTTAAATAATGCAATAGATTCAATATTGTCATCATGCTATACATTAGATTTTTCAGAACTTATCTTAAAACTGAAAATTTAGGATATGGCTTATTGCATAAGCACCCATCTGTCAAATGCAAGGTCCTGAGTTCCATCTCCAGTACCAAAAAAAAAAAAAAAAAGCTAACTAAAAGTTTGTACCTTTTTTTTTTTTTTTATTGTAGGGAAGGGTCTACAGGGTGTTCAGGATCTCACTACTAGATCAAACTCATAGTGATCTGCCTGTTTACAGCCTCCCAAGAGCTGGGATTACAGGCATGCATCACCATACCCAGTCTCAATTGCTGTCTCATGGGCCCTGGGGGCAGGGCAGGCCCAAAGATCTTAATCCGTTGAGCTACTTGGCCAGCCCTGTTCCTTATGACCCTCCTCCCGCCCTGTTTCCTCTCACCCTGGTGGCCCTGGACACTACTCTCTGCTTCTATGAGCTTGACATTTTAGGTTCCACATATGAATAACACTTTACAGAATCTGTCTTTCTTTTTTACTTACTTGGTTTAATAATATCCTCCAAGTACATCAAGGTTTTCACAAATGTCAGGGTCTCCTTTTATGGCTGAATAATATTCTCTGTGTGTGTGTGTATGTGTGTGTGTGTGTGTGTGTGTGTGTGTGTGCAAAAGCACATTTTTTATCCAACCATCAATTTTATCAATTATTTTAATGATACCAAAAGTATACATGACAAAAGAAAAATAAGGAAGCAGAACTGTATCAAACCAAAGTGTCAAGAAGAAAAGGAGACAACCAAGAATGTGAAAAGGCAATCTACAGAAGCCAAGAAATTATTTGCAAACAGCAAAAGTGAGAAAAGGTTAATATCCAAAATATTTAATGAACTCACACAATTCAATAATGCCCCCTAAAAGAAAAAAAAATCAAAAATGGAAATGAGACTTGAATAAATATTTTTCAAGGAAGCCCAAATCAAAGCCACAGTACAATACTATGCCACACCTGCTGGGATGGCTACTATCAAGCTAAATGAGGAAAGCTGTAGTGGCATGTACCTATAATCCCCGCATGATGGGGTCTCAATGCAGGAAGATCACAAATTTGAGCCCAGCCTGAGAAATTGAGCTATTTAGCAATGCTTTGTCTCAAAATAAAATAATTTTAAAAGACCTGGGAATGTACTTCAGTACAAAGTACTCAAGTTCAGTCTCTTAATACCATCAAAAAACTAAACAAAATCCAGACCAGAGATAATGAGTATCAATAAGAGGATGGACAATAGGGACCCCTTGTATACTCTTAGAGAAAATGTAAATTTTCATTGCCATTACTGAAAATAGGGGGCCAGGGAGATGGCTCAAAAGGCCAGGGAGATGGCTCAGTAGATAAGTGCTTGCCAAGCAAGCACAAGGGGCTGAGTTCAATCCCCAGTTATGAAAAAACAATAAAAATAGAACTGTTGTAAAATCTAACAACCCCATTTCTGAGCAAATAGCTAGGCTAGATGATATCAATATTTTTATCAAAGATCTTTTAACATAAGATTTACTCACTAAAATTTCCTTCTAGATACTGGTTTAGCTATATCCTAAAATGTTAATTTGCTATGCTTTTGCTATCACTGGTTCAAAAAAAATTTCATTCAATATATTGAATAATTTTCTTTGTAATTTTTCTTTGGTCTAAAATTGTTTAAACATAAGTTGTATATAGGATAAGAATGTGGCTTTGTGGTAAAGTTTAAGGCCCCAGATTCTGTCTTTAGCATACACAGAGAGAGAGAGTTGTTTAATTTCCTAATATGAGTACTATCTAGACTTGATGATTTGTAATTTAATTCCATTTTCCCAGAGAACATATTGTTTAAAATCCATCCCATAATCTTTCTTCATGTCCATTTTATCAGCACTTGAAAGTAATACACATCTTGGTTGTTGGCTGTAATACAATATGATTGGTAACTAAGTTAATCTGACTGCTAGTGTCACTTAAATCTCATGTGTTATTAATGATTCATTTTGTAGCTTTGAATGATTTTTTTTATTTCTTTTTGTAGATTCAAGTTGCTCCCTAAAGTATCTTCCCTTTAGCACTTTTCATTGTGCAGATCTGTGGGCTGTACATTTTGTAGTTTTTAACTTATATAAAAATGTATTCTACTCTCACCTTTGTAGTTTAGCTCTACTGGCTGTACAGTTCTTCTCTGTCAATTTTTTTTCCCTTCAATTCTAGGAATCTGTCATTTCAGTATGTTCTGGCTTACAAGTTTCTGATGAGATTTCTTCTGTTATGTAATCTATTTTTCTCCAGCTGCTTTCATGCTTTTCTCTTTGTGGCTTTCAGCAGTTTGAGTATAATGTGTATAACTTTTTTCTTTTAATCCTGCCTGACACTGGCTGAAGTTCCAAGATCTGGTACACAGTCAGAAAAGAAGCATTAAATTCACTGGTCTGGTTCCATATTGCTCTATTTGAAGAGCAGATTTCTTCATGGCCTCTGCGACTGTTTCCATGTCCCTTGGAGATCCGCCTGTACCAGCGCAGCCTAGCTGTCAACAGTGATTTTGGCAGTCTATTCTAGGAGTTTTGATCCCGCTTCTATTGTGATCCCCATTCCGCTGTCAGCCTCTTTTTCATACCTCAGGTCTGGCCTCTGGAACTTTTGTCTGGAAAGGCTATTTTCCACAACAAAGCTATTTCCAAAGCCCAGCCATGTGGATTCATATTTCCACTTTCTTGATGATGTCTTTGGAAGAATAGTGAAACAAAGGCCCATACAAAATGCAGGCACATGATCTCCAGAGTGCAGTGCTGGCCCCGCCTCCAGGGAAGCAATTGTGATTGGGCGTGGTGCCGTGTGCCTGTAATCCCAGCATTTTGGGAGGCCTGAAGACAGGAGGATTACTATGAGTCTGATCTGTGAAGACCCTGTACTAAATACATTTAAAAAATATGTGTATACAGGTATAATAATAGCTGAGAAATAGAAATAAACTCCATAATCTCAACTGGTGAACAACAAAATAAAATAAGATAAAAGAAGCATATGGTATGTCATTCAATAGAATGTTAACTGGCAATTTGAAATGGATAAATGAGACATGAATGGATCTCAAAATATATTATGTCCAGTGAAAAGAAACCATCCCTAAACGACTACATATGGCATTACCACATTTATTTGAAATTCCCTGATAAACAAATCCATAGAATACAAAGCAAAGTTAGTGGTTGCCCAGGGCTAGAGATAGTGAAAGACAAGAATGAGAGAGCCCTTGGGATTGCTGCCTTCAGGGGAGGAGATGAAACACTCTGGTGTTAGATTATGACGACACTGTGCAACTCTGCTAACACTAAAACCATTGAATATTATAAGCTTTGTGATACATGTTATCTCTTAATGACACTTTTTGTATGTCATATATATTTATGGCTAGGAATTAGCTCAAAGAGAAAACACTTGCCTAGCATGTTTGAGATCCTCAGCAATGTAAATGGAAACATTGATATGACCTCTGCGCTTATGGTAGGTGAGTCAGGACCCTTCAAGGGAGGATCTTGATATACTTCTAAACATTGCACTGTAAATCTTCTCCCTTAAACTTCTCTAAATGGATTTATGATTAAATAAAATTAATCAGATTTTTCAAGAGATTATTGGACACTGGTTCTACATCAGGATCAATTCCTGGAAATTCCAATGTCATAGTCATCTACTAAGAGGTTAGAAAGCTAATATACATCGAGTAATTAATGGAGTTTGGTTTGGGGACTTATCAATCTAAATCCTAATGGGTTTCTAGACCTATCCTATATATATTTCCCACTTTTGAAATGTGTCATTGAACAACTCATTATCAGAAACTTACAGAATGCCATCATGAGTTATTTTTCCCATAAAATGAGAGATATTAGCCTACAAAAAGTAAATGAAGGCCTAAACAACAATATTGAATGTCTTTTTTTTTTTTTTTTTTTTTTGTGGAACCAGGGATTGAACTCAGGCCTTTGTGCTTGCCAGGGAAGCGTTTATTCCACTGAGCCATCTCCCTGGTCCCTAACAATATTGAATTTCTAGAGGGATTATTTATATCTTAAATGACTCTACAGATGCACAGACAGTAATTCCTACCACATCTATTCAATTCATGTAATACTACCCAGGCAGAAGTAGATGGATCTAGGAAAACAACAGTGTGTTTTCATAAGCTTAATACAGATTCCAAATCCTACTACTATTTCAGGTATTGTTTCATTGCTGGAGCAGAGCAGCACATCCTCAGTACGCAGCTACTGATTAGATATCTTTATCCCTACACCTGTTAGTGAAGACAGTCAGTAGCTGCCTATCGATTGGCAGGGCCAGTAATGCACCTTTTCAGTCCTAATATGAAAGAAATACAATTAGAAAACTGATGATGATGAAATCTGAGAGGTGTGAAGAAAGACTGTCAAATAGACAGAGAATACAAAGTATTTGTGTCCCCTATGAATGCTCAACAAAAACCAATCTCAAGCAATCTCTTTCCCCCAGCAGACACATCAATGAAGGTTTACGTGAACCCAGTGACACGAACTCTCACTCAGCAAAGCCTATTTACTTAGAGACATGACTTCCCAGGAAAAAAGTGCTTCTGCTCAATGACACATGAGTTATCCTGTGAAAGTAAAAACAAAGACAGCTTCCCGACCATGTTGGATTCCTGCTTCCAATAAACTGACAAAGAAGAAAGATACCTGGCAGTAATTGATCCTGGTTTATCAAGAGAAACTTGGTTTGTGGCTGCATTATGAGGGCAAGAAGGAGTCTCTCTAAATTGCAAAAGTTCTGATGAACTCGGTCTCTGCCCTAACTGATGTTGTTTATAGTCATAGGGCCTAATTTGTGAAAAGAAGCAACATGTCTTTATGTTTTACTATTTGTTTCTTTTATTCATTTGACTGTTTTTGGTTGCTCTCTTTATTTTATAATACTAAACCCAGAGCCTCCAAACATGTTCGTTCTCCACCACAAAACTGCATCCTCAGTAATTTTTTGTTTTGAGTCATGAAATTTTCACAAGTTAAGGCATGGCTTTACTTAAGACCCTTCTGCCTCAGCCTCCTCCCAGTGATGGAATTATAGGTATGTACCACCACACCCAAATATGAAATATTTCACAAATGTGTGTGTTATTCTTACATAGGAGCCATGCTAATCTTCTCTGTATCCTTCAATTTTAGTAGGCAATGCCAAAGCAAGTAGTCTTTCTGTAGCTACAATCTAGCTATTGCAAATTTCTGGTCTAGCAACATGTTTAAAAACATTTGAAGACACATGTTTATTTTTCTGATCAAGAACATTCTCGGACCACAGAGGAAAGTGATGTACAGTGTCTCTAAGGAGATGTACAGTGTGCCTAAGGAGAGTCACATAGAGAGAAAACATTCTCTCAGGCTTTCACAGAGATCAAATTGGTCAAGCAATGGCTGTGACTCTTCCACATGGCTGATACTGACAAAGGATCTACAAACTGCTGTACAGGGTTTCAGAGCAAATCCTAAGGGGATTTGACTAACTTTGTCAGATACAAAAGTTACATTTCTTTTTATATAGGTCTTGCTTTATCTTGGTCTTAACCATCCAGCAGAAAAGTACAAAAACATGGTATAAAAAGTAAAGCCATATTAATATACTGAGCTGTAAAATGCTCAAGTCAACAACTTCTGACATTGCCAGTCGTATGGACTGCACTACTATTATGGACTACTGGACAGTATTGGATTATTTTGCTGAGTTCATACACCTACAATATTTAAATAACAAAGAAATACTTATCTCTGACAAAACTAAACAAAAAAAGGGGTCATAGATGAAGGATCTTTTGTATCTGTATATTCAAAATAGTTAGGATAGATATACAGCTACTTTCTCTTAATTCAATGAATAGGAAGATTTGTACTAATAGTGTTTATGGACAGGATATCATGTCTGCAGTTTGTACTATGAATAACCAGTAAGAAGACAACAATATACAATATATGAATTGTTGAAACTGTCCTACTAATCACTTTTGAAACTGTCTCATTGCTATTTATTTCTCAATAAAATTATTTTTTTAAAAAAACTCTTGTTTGCAAATGATCACATTTACCACCCTCCTGTAAGAAAGTTGTGTTATAGTTTGGGGTTTGCAAAGAATATTTCTTTGCTTGATGCCTTTTGTCTCTGAATGATTCATATCAGGAATGCCATTTAAATAAGTGTGAATGTTAATGACTGACTTATTAAAATCCCATATTGAGGTCTTAGGTTTTTCACTTGATATAAATCTCCATTTATCAACTCCAGTTAGGCACTTTTCTAAAAGTGTCCCTCCAGAAAAGTTTGAAAATCAATTAGTCTTAAGGTACATATAAATTTTATGAGTCATATTTTAAGTACCAAAGCTAGAGGTGACAGTGACACCTGAAGAATTAGATAATTATAATAGATTTATTACATTTTAGAGTGGACATTTTTAAGCACTGAAATCTAGATTCACTTCTGAAGGTCCCTCCATTAACCCACATCAAGTTGGCAACAGTTTTTACAACTTGGAATAAAAATTCATTAGTTGCTATAGTGCTTATCCGGTGTTGCCTCATTTACTTAGAAATAATGGCATGAACTTAGAACAATGACTATTAAGAGTTGAAGAACCCTGACATAAAATGTATCTTTAAAACAAACAGATCTGACATGAGTCATAGGAGTGGCCATGACCCCATAAGTCAAAATGCCAAAGCCCTGTAACTAAGAAGCTAAGGTAAGAAGCAGAGAGCTGGTTTCTATCCTGGCCTTTAAGAAACCAAGAAACAGAGCACATGGTGTAGGGGAGCAGAGGACACCATTGGCTTAGCTGCTGCCAAGTTTGAATAATCCAAATGAATGATATTTTTATATTGAGAATGAGTCCATGTACAACCTCACTGTTACAGTTTTGGGTTTTGTAAGACAAACAATACAGTACACATATTTATAAGATTATTATATAGTACTCACCCAGAGAATCATATACAAAGAGAGTACAACAAATCTGGCCACATGCCAAAGACCAAAGAGGAGCTGGATCCCATGTTAATGTCCTGAGTGAGTCCAACTAAATGTCTAGAACCCACAACAAAGTCTCATGCCAGCCTGTTCCACGAATCTGTGCTGGGAAGGCCCAAAGGTCAGTGGTGGAAGCTAGGAAGTTTGTGCCAGTGGGACGAAGGATCTGTGCTAGCAGGCTGAGGGATCTGCACTGAAGCCAGGAAGCAATGCCTAAGATAAGAACCAGAGCTCCCTTGAAAAGTACCACAGCCATCCTCAGCAATAGTGAGGTCCTGAGCTTCTCCAGCAATGAAGAAGGCTGAGTTCCCATCAAAAAGAGCTAACATGCAAGCTTCTCCAGGAGACTGAGCTGTGCCTCATCTTCCCCTCTGGAGCCAGGAAGCAATGCTCAAAGCGAGGAGCAGAGATTCCCCGAAGTGAAAAGTCACCATTCTTAATGACAAAGTCCTGAACTCCTTCAGCAATGAGAATAGGTGAACACATCAGAAAAGCCAGTAAGACAAGCTCCCCCAGGAAAACCAAAGCTCCTCACAGCTTATCCAACAGCTTCTAAGCTTCTTCCTCTTCAGTCCTCCTCTTATACTGCTGGCAACAATCCTCAAGCAGGCCTCCCACACCCAGCACCATGCTGGTTCATTTCATCTGGGTGTTATAAGTTGACCACCAGTTGTCAATCCACCACACTCAGGGAGACCTAGAATAAAGTCACAAAACTCTGATAAAAGGTAAGAAAATTCAGATGGAAATGCACAGGTGTAGGTCGCGGAGCAAAAGCTGAAACCTGGGGACATAATGTGAGATTTCTGTGCCATTCTTTTTTTTTTCTTTTTTTTTTTTTACCATGTGTTTATTTGCAACTTGATGTCACTCTCAGAATTTTTAATTAATTTTATTAAGAAAGAAATAGCAATGAGACAGTTTCAAAACTAATTAGGACAGTTACAATAACTAATACATTGCATATTGTCTTCATAGTAATTATTCATAGTACAAGATGCAGATATGACATCTTGTCTAAACACTATTAGTACAAATCTTTCTTCTCACTGAACTAAGAGAAAGTAGCTGTATATTTATCCTAACTGTTTTGTATATACAGATATATTTTTTCATTATAAAATGGTCCTTCATTTATAACCCCCTTTTATGCTTAGTTTTGTCAGATATGGGTATTCCATTGCCATTTAAATATTGGAGGTACATGAATGCAGCAAAATAATCCAATAGTAGTCCATAATAGTAGTAGGTTATCTGCAGAACTGGCAATGTCAGAAGTTGTTGACTTGAGCCTTTTACAGCTCAGCATATTAGTATGGCTTTACTTCTTATACCTTGTGTTTATACTTTTCTGCTGGATGGTTAAGACCAAGATAAAGCAAGACCTATATAACAAGAAATGTAACTTTGTATCTGACAAGGTCAGTCAAATCCCCTCAGGATTTGCCCTGAAACCCTGTACAGCACTTTGCAGATCTTGTCACTGTCAGTCATGTGGAAGAGTCACAGCCATTGCTTGACCAATTTGATCTCTATGAAAGTCTGAGAGAATGTTTTCTCTCTAGGTGACTCTCCTTTAACTCTCAGAATTGAATTCATCAGATGGTCAAGGATCTAGCTAGCAGAAAAATTTTAGTCTTTGCCTTGATCAGAAATCATATGAAGAAAGCAGAAGTGTAAAATTGTCACCCTCAAGAAGGTAGTGTGTCTGCCCAAAGCTGTCTCTCTTTCTCCTGGTTTTAGATCAAAACAGACATCAACTCACAGCTCACAAAGAAGGCATTCAGTACACAAATGTTGAGTGATCATAGAATCACAAGAAAATTGAGATTCAGCCAGAAAGGCACTGTCCATCAAAACCGTCCAGGTAACTCTGGGACATACAACCAGCAACTTCTGTTGATGTTAGTATTGTCATATCTTTAAGATTTTCAGAGATTAATTACACCATAAAGGACTTGAAGGATACACAGGTAGCAATTTCTATCCATCTCCATGCAAACTATACAGAAGACAGATGTCTACATGAAAACAACAATGGACTTTCATGAACTTACTCAGGTGGGGACTTCAAATATAACTGTTTTACCAGTTATTTTTCTGTTTTTCAGGATTACCATGGTGCTGGTAATCAAACCTAGGGCTTTGTGTGTGCAAGGCAAGATCTCTACCACTAAGTCAAATCCCCAACTCAGATATTATATTATTACTGAAGTAAATCAGTAAAGCCTCTGTGTCTCGGTTACATTTCCCTCATTGCTGGGACAAAATGCCTAACACCCAAAATTAAGACAGGAAAGGTCTATTTAGCTCACAGTGTGTGGAGGTTTCACTCCATGCTCAGCTGACTCCAGGGCAGATGGGAGCAGTTCATGGTGGTAGAAAACAGCAAAACAATAAGAGCAAAGAGAGGAACATTGGAAGCAGTGGCAAAGGCAGAGAGCCAACCTCCCTCTCTCTTCCTTATACTGAATTCTGGCTATCCACCTCAGGCTGGGTGTAACACTAAAATCCATAATCCCAATGGCATTTAGACCCAAAATCCCAGCCTTGGATCACAAATTAGTCAAACTCTAGATGCCTTCCCCAGTGACTACATGAGACTTTGAGGGGGCAACTAGACACGAACTATAACACTCTGGAATCGAATTATTGGTTTGTCAGGTTTTTATTTTCTTTATACACTAATGCCTCTGTTCCTGAACCATTTGCTTCACTAACAGAGGTGTTCAGCAAAATTTTATTGCTATTGGTAAACACCACATCTGGTAATATTGAACCTTATGGGGAAATTTGATTCAATTCACAATGAGACTCAGTTCATGACCAGAAGCATGGAACAAATTAAGTTCAAGAACCAAGGAACCCCTGATCAAGTGAAAGGGTTTTGTTTTGGTTGGTAAGGCAGCAATATACCTTTACAGCCCTGCTGTGAGGGAAACACTACTGGAAATTTTACAAAAGAAAAGATCTGGGAGTTACAAGAAAGGTACATATCTTTAAATGGTCATGGGGTAAAGAAGACTTTGTCCCTTATGACTACTGACTGAAGAGCAACTTTAGCAGAGGAGACTTTAATGATTACATGAACAGAATGGACCATTCTGTGGATCTGTCCCTCTTCTATGATGGACACATGAACGGAGACAGGGAGGGTTCCCATGTAGCCTTCCATGTCTCTAGGCCTCTTGCTCCCTTCAGCACTGTCCAAGGTATGACTATATTGTAAAACTTTTTGAAGAAACACATTTTATTTTAGAGATTTCTCTGGCTGCATTTCTTACATTTCATTTATTTCTTTCCATTATGTCCTTTTAGTTTGTGTCTTGGATTTGGTTTATTTACCTTATTTTTGCCATTTATTGAATTAAATAGTGATCTTGTCTTTTTGTAAAGCTCTTATTCCCTACTCATTTTAAGGAAACCTGTGGATTTCCCACAAAATTACCATATTCAGCACTTCACTAAGCATCAGACCACTTTAACACAGTTTTTCACTTCTGGTAAGTTTTAAACATTTCTTAAATTTCCTCCATAGTTTCCTTCTTAATCCAAGAGTTACTTGTATTGTTTCCAAACATCTCAGGCTTTAGAATCTTTTATGTTTTTTTCCTCTTCTTAAGCTTTATTGTTAACAATATTTAGTTGACAAATTAAGATCAAAGAATACATCTATTATTATGCATTTGAGATTTACTAATACATTTGTAATAGTGCTTTATTAACAATATGTGTACTTTGCTCATTGGGTGTATTGTCCTCAGTATATTTAATAGAATAAGCTTATTAATTCCATTGTTAGGGATTTCAAATATATTTTTTCACTTATCTATTCATTTCTAAAGGATGTATGCAAAAATTATAACCCTGGAAATTTTTATGCATCTCTCTAATGCTTGGTCATTTTATTATATATATATATATATATATATATATATATATATATATATATATATATAAATGTAGAACTTAAAACACATCTGGTAGTTAAACACATTTATGGTAGTTACATTTTCTTGATTTGACTTTCACCTGTATGAGTTTGTCAGTTATTAAAATAATTACCTCAGCTTTATTCTGACTCAGATGACTGCAATGTTTGGTTTTTATCTTTTTGTTCTTATTTATTTATTCATTCATTTATTTATTTATTTATTTGTATTTATTTGTATTGCAGGGTAATCAGGGCCTCACTATGAGCTCAGACTCATAGTGATCTGCTTGTTTGCTGAGATTATACGCGTGTGCCACCACATCCAGTCTCAATTGCCTGCTCAGCATGCTTCGGGGATGGGACCAGCGCAGCAGGCCCGAGGAGCAAACCCCTGGCGCCTGCTGCAGGCACTTCACGCGCTGATCTGTGTGCCCAGCCCCCTTATTTATTTTAAATGTGTCTGACACAGATTGTATACCCTTGTAGTGTGTTTTATTTATTTGAGATTTTACATTTTTAATTGATGAGTTTAAGAAGGTATTTATATTCAGATTTGTTCAGCCATCTTATTTAAATATTTTTGTATTTCTTCATTTTCCAGAAGAAAGAAGAATGTGGGCCAGTGCTTGGGCAAGTGCACTGGGACTGCGGTTCAATCTCCAGGACCACATGCCACACCAGCCCCACCCCCAGGGATGGCTGAGCCAGCCATGAAGAAGAAGAGGAAGAGGAAGAGGAAGAAGAGAAGAAGAAGAAGAAGAAGAAGAAGAAGAAGAAGAAGAAGAAGAAGAAGAAGAAGAAGAAGAAGAAGAAGAAGAAGAGGAAGAAGAAGAAGAAAGAAGGAAGAAGAAGGAGGAGGAGGAGGAGGAGGAGGAGGAAGAAGAAGAAGAAGAAGAAGAAGAAGAAGAAGAAGAAGAAGAAGAAGAAGAAGAAGAAGAAGAAGAAGAAGAAGAAGAAGAAGAAGAAAGAAGAAGGTGCTGTAGTTCAGGAAAAGAAGGAAAAAATACTGTAGTGACCCTCAGAAAACAACCCTCCTATGTTAAAGTGTCACTTGCTCGGGTTAGACAATCAGAAGAATGATGCAAGCAGAACCTTGAGAACTGCTCACTCGTTGGCTTTTGGAATGCTCCCTACTAAAACTAGCAGCCAGAGTATAGGGAACTCCAGCTCATACATCTAGATTGAGAAGTCCTGTGAAGGAGCCCAAGAAAGTGGAATGCCATATGAATGTAAAGAAAATGAAGGTCCCACACACAGCAGAGAGGTCATCTTAGAACGTCCAGCCCAGCTCAGCCACTCTCTGAATGCAACCACAGGAGTTATCCCAGCCAATCCCCCCGAATCAGGATGTGCTCCCTTAGTCACTTTTCTCATTGCTGGGACAAAATACCTTACACCACAGTTCAACGGAAGAAAGACTAATTCTGGCTCCCATTTCAGGCTACAGCAGTGTAACCTGATCTCCCTCTCTCCATCTCCCTCTGTTAATCCTTCTTTTGGGCCAATGAAGGCTGAAGACAACAAAACGGGAAAAGGCAAGCAGAAATGACCACCTGCATGTCCATTAGAAGAATAAAAGAGAAGTTCCGAGCTAGTCAGAGAGAGATGTTCCGTGTGACAGACACTGCAGATGTTTAGGTTGAATGGGCCTTTTATAGTTTGGGGGACCAGTGTGGGTGAAAGCAGGGGTGCTCCTGGTTGCAGATAGGCCTTTGATGTCTGGAAATCTGCTTCCTTTGTATTTTGCTTCCTTCAGGGTTTCCCAGTTGGTTATGTTCTTTTGTCTCTTCCATTTCTTTAGGGCCTGAGAGTGTCTGGTATGCTGATTTACTTAGGCCCTGACCTTTAATTTCCTTTACATTAACTATTCAGAACTTTATCTGTGCCCTATCTGTGTAACAAACACCCCACCCCCCGCACCCCCCACCCCTAATCTCATGGCTTCAGTAGGCTGGCTACAAAGCAGAACTGCATAACATAGGAGCATGGAAGGGGAAACTGTTCACCCAGGACAGTCAGGCAGCAGAGAATCAAAGGAGCTAGAAAGGGAGATATAACCTGCTGGGTCACACCCAAGCAGCCTTCCTCTCCTGACCAGGCCCCATCTCCTAAAAGCAAGCCAGCTATAAAGTCTCTATGATCCAATCACTTTCCAAAGGTCCTACCTATGATTGCATGAAGCTCTTGGGAAACAGACAAAATGATAACATTCCACCCCTGCCCTCCAAAAGACCCATGTACATCTCTGTATGCAAATGCATTTAATCAGTTTCTAAGAGTTGCCAAATCCTAACAGTTTTAGCCTCACTGAAAAAATGCAAGTACAAAGTCTCCTCTGACACTTAAGCCAAACTCTTAGCTATGAGCTCCTGTAATATCAAGATGAGAACCTAAACACTGTCAGTACATCATACCACAGCATAAACATTCCTATTCTAATAGGAAGAAACAGAGATATAGCAACCTGTGGAACAAAAGCATACCAAAATCAGGGACAGCCAGATAGCTCAGTGGACTAAAGCACCTGCTTAGACAGAGCACAGGGGCCAGGGTTCAGTTACAGGCCCCACCCTGGGGTGCACTAAGATGGCCATTGAGACTGGGCATTGAGGCCAGCACCTCTAATCCCAGAGCTTGGGGGGCTGAAAACAGGAAGATAACTACAAGGTCCATCTGACTCTGTAGATCCTGTGCTAAATACATTTTTTTTCAATTTTAAAAAGCATACAAAAATTCATCAAGGAAAACATTAAATCCTACAACAAACATTAAATAAGGGACCCAGGGCAAGTGATAGATATGAACTCCAAATCTTGGGCAGCCCCACAGCTATGATACTGCCTATGACTGTAGCACACATGGCTTTCCTTAGGCTGGCTTTGCTCAAATTCTTATCCTTGAGTGGTCTTTTTTTCTAGCTTCTCCACCTTCTTAGCATCTCCACAGCATTTTCACTTTGCTCTCCCAGCTTAATTAACCTCTTCATGGAGTCTTAAGTGCCTGGATGGCTTAACACCATGAATCAATTGTCTAGGTGGTAGGTTTAGAGCATAGTGCCCTGGGGTTCTCTTCTCAAAATGATGTCTTCACCTTGGTAACTGACCCTCCAAAGAATGGGGTTTGTTTCTCTTTACATGCTCTCAAGGTATCTCTTCAGCAACCAAGCTCTCTTCTACTCTCTACTCTGGGGCCCCAGCCTTACAGGAGTTTCCTTTCTCCTAAAATTCAAACCCTTTCAAGTTACTTGTGTGTACTATTTCCTCTTAATTCTCAATGTAGAGCTCTCTGAAACCCTCCTAACATACTCATGCTACAGAATGAATTCTGGGATGCCTTGAAATTTTCTGTACCAGAATAATTAGCTCACCACCCTAAATCTCAGCCACCTACAAAGTTTCGGAACATGAGAAAAATGTAGATATATCTTCTACTAGAGCACAACACACATTGTCTGGATTCCAAATGCCAATAGAATCCTTGTAATCCTATTTAAAAAACTGAAACCTTTTGACCCTGATCTTTACTGTTTGCATTTCTGTCTGCATTCTGGTCCTCTGGGCTCCAACCAGAATCTCCCCCCTGAACTCTGATGACAGCATCTTAAGGCTTCTTCACAGCCTGCAACCCTAAACCTTTTCCAAACTCCTCCCATGAACCATTCCCAGAGGCTTCTGAGCCACATGTTCAGGTAGCACTAGAGCAATAAGCCCATTCCCTTGGTACTAAAATCTATCTTAGTCATTTTTCCTATCACTAGGACAAAACACCTGAAAGCCACAACTTAATGGCAGAGGGGAATATTTTGGCCCACACTCCAACCAATATTCAGGATGGCATGGAAGAGGAAAAATTCTTCCTTCATGGTGGTTAGGAAGCAGAAAGCCGAGGGTTCCCACAACCAGTGACAGGCCTCTTCTGACTGTCCCCATGTCCTAACTGCACATCAGCTCTGATACACAAAGATCTCACCTATGATCACTTAAGGCTTTAGAGAGAATCAAGACACAAACCCTAACAATGTTGACATTTAAGCCAAGCTGTGTCTTAGATTTTTACCTGTTACACTCTTAACAAACTTTTCATTGCACATACAGCACAGTCATGTCTTGGTTCATGAACTTATTTGTCCTGTAAGTACAGAAAGGATGGCCTTGTATGTGTTTGTATGGGAGAGATGGTCACAGTCATGTTCATCGCCCAATGCAGTTCACAACAAAACAAAATAAATAAAACAAAAATTCACCAAAAAAAAAAAAAAACCCACAAAATTTAGCCAAAAACTTCTGTTTGCAAAGCAAAGCTTTCACAAGCAAAAGTGTTCATGCACTGAGGTACCACTGCATATGAGAAGAACTAGGATCAAAGGAGGCCTAGATGCAGAACAAATATGAATCTAGCCATATGCTTCTTCCCACAGGCATTCTCCAAATACATGGGAATGATATGTCAGTATCTAGGGTCAAGGGAGAGGAGAGAAGAGACTTCCCACTGAGTCACATGGAAGATTTCTCAAATGTAAGTCAGTGGCCTGGCTCAGTCATGGCCACAGGACAGAAATGCTCACATAATGGCCATAACATATTTTGCACTTTCACTAAGTTTAAGGCAATGACTTAAACTTAGCTAAGGTTGAGAGATCCAAGAAAAGTATCATGAGAAAGTATAAAAGTCTGAAATCAGTGATCTAAGATTCTATGAAAGAAGATAAAATAACAGTAAAACTGAGAGCAAGGCAAAGCAGGAAAATAAATGAAAAGCAGAGAACAAAACAGAGAACAAAGAAGAAAAAAATTAACAAAGCCAAAATATAAACTCTTTGAAAACACCAAATAAACTGGTAAACTGAGTTATTCTCGTCAAGAGGAAGGAGATAATTAAAGACAAGAAGAGGAATACCACTGTGTGGAATAAAAAGTGGGTATTGCAACAAATCCTACAGACTTTAAGAGACTAATGAGAAAGTACCACTTACAATTTTATGCCAGAAATACTTACTGGCATACAAAACAATTTCTTTCTCAGTCTTTGTTGTGTTTTGCCTTGTGCACTTCCAGAGGGCAGCAGTTGTTCCTCTGGTCAGTGTTATGCAAAGAGGATGGCTTGAAGGCCTGGCTCTGTCAACCCCTATGAGGTAAATGAGAAGGAATAAAAAAGGGAGGATGGATAGCACAGCCACATAAAATATTGCTGTAACACTTTGCTGACGTTTGACCAGAAAATTCCTCTGGTGAGGGCTTCTATCCTTAAAAGCTTGGAAAGAAACAGCCCTGGTGGAGGTCGCCTTCACGGTCTGCTGCCCTCTTGTCTCTGGATCTTGGAACGGAGGAGGGATGGCAATCCAAGGACAACTGGCCACCCATGGCTGATTGCAGTCACACACACACACACACACACACACTGTGGCAGAGCTTTTGTGTTTCTCTGTTATTTCCCATATGTAGGCTTTGCTGGCCATCTGTGCAGTGCAAGGTAGACACTGGTTGTCCCAGGGTCATGGAGTAGAGGCGAGATGATAATCAAGAGATGCCTCTCCATCCTCGCTCTAGAAGCCTACAACCCAGACTGTGGCTGCCAAACCCCACACACTCACCTCACCCCTCAGTTTAGAGTCTCTTCAGATTGATTTCTGTGTCTTCACAGGAACCCAAAACAGTCTTGTTTCAGTCTGGAAGCCTAGGGCTTCAGACCCTTATTACACATGACCACCATCCCACCTCTCGGCTCTCACCTCCCACGGTCACATCCTCTTTCTGTTTTGGCCTCCTTTCCATTCAAACCCATTATATTGCTCCCTTCTCTCTAAACCTTGTTTATCTTATTGCAGAGAAACTCCTCTTCTCAGAGCTCTGCAACATCCTTCATCCCTTCCAGCTCCTGGCTATAGCTGAATTCTGGATGCACCCCAAGAACACAGCCTCCTCTGCAGCCTCTCAGGGGACAAACAGCCATTTTCCTACGTACACCAGACATCAGTGTCTGGCTTGGCATTTTTCTTGGTCCCAGAGGTTGCTGATCAGATCTTTTCCCTTCTTTCTTCGAACAAAAATTCCCTCTCCTTTAAGGAACACATAGCATCCTTCTTTCCACCCATCCCTGGTTAAGCAAAGACACTGCCAATCTGTACAGCTCTTCTTCTGCCATCCTCCTGGGTGACTTCAGCAACTACCTGGCCTCCCTATTTATCACACTGACTTTTAATGCCTTTCTCTCTTTAGTACCAGAGACCTCAACTCCATGCTACTTCAACTACTGTTCCAGTATAAACAATAACAAGAACGATGTTCATGTACCAGGAAATATATGTAGTATTTATATGATTGCCTTGTTTGACCCTAACAATGCTGCTATGAGACAGATAGTTATAGACTGACTACTATGTAGCTATTTTTCTAAATGAAAAAACTGGGTATCTTGAATGTTCAGGCAAGTTATTCAAGATTGGTGATACAGTTCATAATAAATGGGCCAAGATTTGGAAAGATTAAGGCAGGAAAGAGGAAAAGAATACTTGAAAACTCTAAAGTCAAAAATATGTAAATTTTTATTCTATTATCCCTTCCCTTTAGTACCACAAAGAGTATTAAGTATTGATATAGCCATAATTAGGAATTTTCTGAATCAAAAATGGTTGGATAAATTGACAAATGAAATGAATATCCTTTTTAGGACACATGAAACACAAATCATTCTGTTTTCATATTTGTAAAAAGAAAAGGCTATTTTACTGGAAGTTCCTGGTGCTGACACAGTTATTACCAGAATATTTATGAAAGTTGCTCAAAATCAGTCCCAAGATAGTTAATACAACCTAACCACTGTGTTGAAAAAGAAAATAAATCTTACAAATCTTTATTCCTGAGAGTAATCTAAGCTACACTGTCTTTACTGCCTCCTTTCCAAAAACAAGAACTTCTAATCCTATTCTAGGAGTTTAATCTTTTGTTAGCTGTCAAGCTTTACTTAATGACCATGTCTCCAAAGTGTTTATACACACAGCCATGAAGAAATCTAGCAAGAAAATCATTAGCATACATTGTTTTAAAGATGTCCAGAGCAGCCTATACTTAATTATACTTCTAAAATATTTTATTGATTCTGTTCTAGGAATGTGTTCTCCTAGACATACAAACATCATATATCTGTGTATGTATTATGTGCTGTGTGTGTGCATGTTTTTAGTCCCATTTGTGTTGATTTAACAAAATAGGTAAGGCTGGGTCCTTTATAAAGACAAGAGATTTATTTGGATCATAACTTTGGTGACAGAAAAGCCCAGATGTAGTATCTGTTACAGGTACTCCAGCTGGGCCACAACACCGCAGAAAGGGAAGCAGCTACATATAAAAGGAGCCAAGAACATGGAATGCCTTACTTGATAAGAACCCATTCTTATGGAAATTAATCTGGCCCTACAAGAAGGTCATGAATCCGTCCCAAGGATGGTGCTCAGTGACTGCTAGTCACCTTCCATTATGACACACTCCTTACAGGTCCCAGGATCTCTCAATACCAGCACTCTGCAGGCCAAGCTTCCAGTATATGAATCTTTGAGGGACAAAGAAAATCTATATATTCCTTGAAGCTGGATTATAAAGGCATAGGTGTTCTTCCATTACTCTGGGTATATTATTATTTTCTTTGTAAATAGTGAAGAAAAACACTGATTTTGAAGAGCCAAACAAATCTCTTCAACTCCATCCCACAGCTAGGGCACCTAATCTCTAGCAGAACATGAACACAGCATCGCAATCCCTATTGTTGAACTGCCCCGGTTTGTATAAGGAATGTATATTTGTTCAGTGGCACATGCAATATTCATCTTTTCAACTCAAAGCAGTCCTAGTGGATATTATAAAATTAATGTACATAAATTTATGTTCTTATAAACTGTTATCATCTTAATTTAAGTTTTGCAAAATTATAACACATGTAAATGAGCACTGACCATTACAGTAGTTTCATCATGTACTTAAGTTTGACTACTCTATATGACATTTTAAAGAGTATTATTAAATAAAATAAATAGCAGGGAACCATATCCAAAGGTGCTTCAATAAGGTCTAAATTGCTATTTTTAGCAATACCAAGATAAATACAAACTATGAGATAATATTCTTTACATCTATGTTTTCATTATCAACTGCAATTTTGGAAACTACAAATACTCTCAGAAATGCCTTCAACACACCAAGAAACAGTATCTGTAGGTAGGTTCTTATCTTTACATGCTTCCATCTTCAGGACGCAGCTTCTGTTGCATTTAGTAGATAATCTTATAAATTTTCAATCTGCAAAAAAATTTTGATGTCTGATCAATCTTTTCTATTAACACAATGTTACGGTTGATGTGTAGTTGTTTCCCCAAAGCCTCATGCAGTCACTGAGGTGCAGTTCTACAGTTTGTGATTAATTCATGATCCAGGGCAGGGATCCTGGGTCTGAGGACTGGTGGGATCATGGGTGTGAGTGTCCCGCCCAACCTGGGCGATAGCCTGAATGTAACACAAGAGAGAGATTTGCCTCTGTTGCCACTGTTGCTGCTACTCCTCCACTTGGCTCTCTGATCTTTGCTGTCGCCATTCATGGCTTGTCTATGCCATGAGCCACACTGCCGTGGAGCCAGCTGAGTATGGACTGTAACCTCCGGTACCTGTGTGCTAAATAAACCTTTCCTTCCCTAATTTTGAGTGTTGGGTATTTGTCCCAACACCAAGAGAAGAGTAACCGAGGCATACAATTAAATTTTGAGTCGTCTTTACATATTCATTTGCATTTCAAATCATATTACATATTGAAAGTTCAGTCCCTTAATCAGATCTTTGAGGTTGTTCCTTTTTATCATTTACCTTTACATCAGTCATAGCCCTATAATGCTTTGTTTCCTGATGACTTTCTTTAGTTCTATTCTTTTAAAAGTGATGTACTAAAAATATAAATAAATTAAGTAAAAAACAAAACTGATATACTTTGAACATTAAGGGCATGGAATATTTTCCTCATGTGTATACGCACAAAATAAAATCTGTCTTGTCCTTTCCCAGTTTGCTTGATACGTGCAAACTTCTTGTTCTATTTTTTTTTTTTTTGCTTTGCCACCAATGCTGAGACACGTTTCCAAGACATGTTTCATTTTTGTCCTAGCCACTTGTGACTGAGTCTCGATGTCAGAGAAACCATAGGAGAAGGCAGGTCCACAGTAATACCCACACTCACCTCCAGTCAATAGTTGTGACCCAGAAAAGGTCTGGAGTTACCAAAGAGTCCGATGTTTCAGGAGATGCTCAAAGAACATCCAGGTGGGTAAATTGTTTTAATTCATAATTTTTAACTGACCAAGTGTTGCCTAGAGCAGATTCACTTGAGATTAGAATAAATGCTCTGAGTTTTGGTTGTTCATGTGACTATATTAAATTCAAAATTATCTTAATATACATAAACTTAAAGAGCTCCCAAGAAACAGGACTTTGAAGTGTGTGATTGAAGTCTGGATTCTTAGGCAGAAAAGTTCCCATGCTCCTATCTGGATGGTGAAAGAGAATCTGGCCCATGGTGAATGCAAGTTCACTCCAAGCAGCATAAGTGAAAAGACACAGGGAGAAAGTTAACTTGCTCCCCTCACCGTTTGCACACAGTCATGCTACCATTTAATCTTCATTTGCTCCCCTTCTTCTGTTTTATTGAATATGAAATTGTGTCATTTTATGAGTACTAGGCTTTGTGAAATTATCAAATAAGAACAAAGAAACAGTCTCCCAGTCGAAAGAAATAAGGGAGCTTGTGAACTAATGTTTAAATTCAATAATTGAGTTGCAGAGCTAAAAACTAATAATAATAATCAATCTACCTTTAAAACTCTACCTAAAAGAGGAGAAGATTAGAATAATTTCTTAAAACCTTGTGGTGAGTGACAGTCTAATTTTTTCTGGTTTCATACAATGACAACCCTTTTAGGAGGTAACAGTTATTTATTGAAAATTTTAAGATGTTGGCAATTCCAGCTCTAATTCATCATGATTAACAGCATTTATTCACCCACATTATCTTTTAATATCTAATTACTGCTAGACTTAAGGCACATTTCTATCATCTACTTAATCAAAGTCATCTTTGTTAGGCAATGAAAAATACAAAATGCAATTCACAGACTAAATTTAGGAAAATTACAGACACTGATGAGAATATTAAGAACCTCTTAATAGTTTTTCTTAGGCTAAGAGCTCTCATAAGCAAGTCCTACAGGACTTGCGGCTGTAGGTCAGGCAGATTTAGTAAAGTGTTAATATGGGCAAATAATGTTCTTGAGATGGGGCCAAGGAAATATATTTTTGCTATCAGTTCACTATTCATACGATACCAGCAATAATACTTAATTCATCTTACAAATGCTAAGCACCTACTGTGCAACTGCCATCCCTTCATCCTAAGTACTAGAGATAAAAGGAATGAACGAGCATCCGAGAACACAGAATTTACTAGTTATTGACTACGACAGCATATATAACACTGTCATAAAAACACAGGTTAACTTGAATTATAAAAGTAAAGGACAGCCTTCTTTAATATCCTTACACTTTTCTTACATTTTCTGCTTGAACATTTGGAAGTTTCAAGAGAATAGAAAAGATGTCCCATTGATAGCATTGCACACATCTTCCAGGTCACTTTATGTTACTATATAAAGTGTTCAAAGTCCCTGGGATCTGCCATGTAGCCAAGTGTTTCCAGGGTCGCCTAGCATATTATTAACCAGCTTCTCTACTCTGTCTTAAGCAAAATGCTTGAGTATATAAAACAAGCACTGAACTTGAAACAGTCCCGTGATACATTTTAGTTTAATAAAGACATGTTTGTATACACATACACACAAACACATAATTGCTTGTGTGTACCTTAATTGTCTTGTGAAGAAAAAATCCTAGAAACTAAGCAAGATAAAGGCAAAGTTCCTCCTAATGCCATTAGTTCCCAGTAAAAGAAGCTGGTCCCTCAAAGAAATTGCTAATTCCAAATCTGGAACAAGAAATGGACATAAGAACATGGACATCTTGAGCTACCAGACTGCAAGGATGTTATCAACAGTACTCAAGATACAATGAGAAGAGGATACTACTAACAAAATAGGACATTCAAGCTTTAGGAGAGAGAAGACTTGCAATGTGTTGAAACTTACTAAACATTGTGAAGTTCAGGGCTCATAATAAATTTTGAACTCATCAAATGACAGAGAACTAATTTATTAGTTTGAATAATGGCTATCATTTTTCCAAGGAGAAACACAGCTTTGATATGAGATCAAATGATTTATCCTTCTTATGTAAACTGAACCTGCAACAACCAAATAGTTGAGAAAGAGAAGCCTTTCCTTATCAAAGTATTCCAATTATGAAATGAAAATGCAGTTACAGAATTATGTCCTTTTGAATTAATAAATTAAGACATTAAGTATCAACAGCTGTTAACATAAAGGAAAACCAAAAGTAGATATAACATTCCCCCTGAGGTTTCCAGCACCACCTGGTAGCTAAAGGGTGAGCAAGTCAGTCTGATTGTTCCTCTCTTGCCAATTTGTAAGGAATATAGGAACAAAGAAACAAGCTGAACTGCACCATCAGTCAACTCTTAATAGTAGGAAATTCAAGAGGCTGAATGAGTTCTCCAGAACTTATGAGAAAAAAAAAAATAACATAGAAATTAAAAAGAAACAATTAGACTACAAGAGGCTCTCAAACACGTCCATATTTTAATTTAGCAAGACTTAAGTAGAAATGCAGCTGAGAGACAGCACCATAAAGGAACAAGGGAACAGTGACTTGAGGAACAGCAACTTTTGCAGTACTGGGGATCAACTCAAGACCTTGCACTTGGCCAGGCAGGCATTTATGCCACTGAGCTGGTATCCCCAACTAATGTCAATGACTTCTTAAAGAGAGTGACAGAATCTGTGACTGAGCTGTGGCACATGGAGGGGCTTCTGTCAGGCTGGGAAAGTTACGCTTGCTGGCCTGAACAATGATTCACACATTAGCTATACATCTATGTTGCATAACTTCATATATCAATATTTCCAGGTATTTCTCACATTAGACCACAGAAAACAAATATCATGGGATGGATGAAGAATTATTCTTAGATTTAAACAGTTCCCAACCTCTTCAATCTTTACTTTCTAAGGATGAGCACAGAGTGAAATCATTTGCTAAATTGGACAATTGGGAAATGATTATAGTACCAAACTATTCTTAACTCTGTTGCAAGCTTCTCTCTTACCATTAAAATAATCTGTCTTGGAACCATTAGACAGTAACCTCTTGTTTTATTAATTCAATAACTTTTTACTTATTTATTTATTTATTTGGTGCAGGTCTTGCTACACAGTTCAGACTCTAGTGATCCTCCTGTCTCAGCCTCCCCAGTTCTGAGATTACAGGAGTGTGCCACCACACCCGATTTTGGTGGCCAGCTAGATACACCCACAGTTCAAGGCCAGTACAGCATGGGGATCGAACCCAGATCTTTGCCCTTCCCAGGCAGGTGCTTAAACCACCCAGCTATCTCCTCAGCCCTCAATATCTATTTATTATGTTCCTCCCCAGGTGCCAGGTATTGGGATGAATATAGAAAGAAGAATAAGGCAGACAAGTTCTCAGATGTCACAAAGTCTGTATAATATCCATTCATGAACAGAGGCATATGGAAACAGGCTCTCAGTACTGTGTTAGATATACATAACTTTATTGCTGAAATCCATCTTATACTGAAAGGAAGTAAAGTATAAAGAGATTTAATAACATGTCTACTTAGAAAAAAGTAGTCAGTGTCCAAACCATTCCAAACAAATTACGTAATTAGTATCCTTAAGTGTTTGCCAAACCTTCTCAAACTGAAGTCTAACTTTCATGGCGATGCTGATAATTTTCCAGAGCTACAAAAAACTTACAGAATTATCATGGAACATTTTCTTAAGGTGATGATTGTATTAGTTATAAATAATTTAAAACATGTTTAGTAGTGACATACAGAGTTTTACACAACACTCAAGCTGATTTTTAAGGTGAAACCTATGAATGACAAGAAAATCAGTCCCTCTAGGAGGTCGGGTATTATACTCATAGCAAATCCTATGTTTCTTTTCCCATAATTCCCCACCTCACCTTCTTTAGAAAGACCACTGTTCATACTCAAGACTAGTCAAATCACCACATGCTGTGCTAGCCCCACCCTGGTCATACTGAGATGGCCCCAAAGACCCTGCATGGTGGCACGCCCCTGTAATCCCAGCACTGGGGAAGCTGAAAACAGGAGGATCACTATGAGTCTGAGCTGCATAGTGAGACCCTGTCCCAAATACATAAAAATGACTAGTCAAATCAATGATTAGTATCAGTAACTACTAGCCCTTGTTAATTTACACTAATGAGGTCTTTGATGATTCAATTCCCCATACTTATTTTATTGCTTATAATATCTAAGGAAACAAATAAGATAGATAAATTCGTATTTTTCAATCTTCTCATTGATCCCAGTGCTTGACTGGACACAAGGCTAAAGCCATGTGCCTAAAGGAAGACTTTTTTGAAGTGGAATCTGATGGTTTGAAAGTGATTGGGTTTACCTAAAATACACTGAGACTGTCTATTACAATGTGTTGAGATTTCCTTCTTTGCTCTTTAAACCACATTGTGAATGCTGGGAGAAATCCAGTGTGTGTGGTTCCATAGTGTTCAAAAGCTATGATGTAAAACAGGACCATGAGTGGCTCTGCTAAGTACTAAAGCCTTTCTGGAAAAAAGGAAGCAAGAGGCATTACCTTATTCTTGCAGCAGATCTATCTAGGTATATGGCCATGTCTCCTTGGGGTTGTACCAAAGACGTGATGGGTGGGACAGAGGAAAAGAGTCATGAGTCATCACTATGGGACAGTCATCTGAAGCAAATTCTATGCCAGGAGTGAGCAATTAATTGCCTGAGAAGTGATGCAGAAGATTAAAGAGCCAAAAGAGTTTAATGGGCTGAGGTTCCAAATGGAAAAGCCATTTTGAAAAGCCAACAGAAAGTTGAAGAAATTATAGGTCAAAACTGAACAACCAGAGATAAGATAAAAGCCAGGATAGAACACAGTAAAATCCAAGATAGAAATAGAAATATCATTTAACACAGAATTACCATGCCAAGCAATAGGCAAGGATTCCTGTCACCTTAAAGAGAGAGAGAGAGAGAGAGAGAGAGAGAGAGAGAGAGAGAGAGAGAGAGAGAGAGAGAGAGTTAAGTAATGTGGCTTTTATTTGCACATTAAAAGAAGCCCTAAATTTTAACAAGCACAGCTAGTGCAAGAAAAAAATCTTTCTTTTCTGGGAGACAAAAAAAAACCTTAAAGGTCAGTTTTTATTATACAATGAAGTCACCGGGTCCTATATCATTCTGTAAATCAAGGGCAAAACAGTTCATTGTTTCAAAGTAAATAATTTCAAAAGTGATAAAATTTAAAGTAGTCACTTTCCTTCCAAGAAGTAAAGTATGTTGCTTAATTTTTTTTTTTTTTTGAACTGGGGATTGAATTCAGGACCTTGTGCTTGCCAGGCAAGCACTTATTCTTCTGAGCTGTCTCCTGGATCCCCTGTTAATATTAATTACCCAGTATCAGCACCATGCCTCAAACATGTAAGAGATTCAATATACAATTTACAAATAAATAAAGAATAACTTTGTGCATTTGGCCCACTTGACCTTGCTTTCTCAAAATTCCTCACTGTATTTCAACCTTTTTCTAATATGATATTTCTTCAAAATTACATTAAAAGTATATTTTGACCATTCCATTACAATCAAAAATTCTAGAAATTCTAAAATGATGCAATTTTAAAAGTGTTTTATGTGGATGTTCTTAGATCTCCATCTTTGACAGTGTTTTACTCCAGTTTTAAAGCATGTACTTGCAATGTTTGTACCTTGGACAGAGGTTTCTCCTCAGAACCTCTCACTCCCCTCCTTGAAGTCAACAAAAGACCGAGTTACTTATACAGAAACCAGCAGGACTGCACACACTGGAAAGCTGCATGATTGTGATTTCTGTTTCACTTCAGTACATTCATCATGAGCACATAAAATGAAAATGATTTCACATTTGATTGGATACACTTCATTTTTAATAGATTTTTAATATCCCAGGAAGACAATAGCTAGAAACCGAAGAGTTATATGAGAGGCCTGCATTTGTTCATTGATATGTTTTATGACCAGTGTAGACTTTGCATGAGAAACTAATCATTGATCACAGAGATTTCTCACAGAGAAGCCAAAACTAACAAACCCGAATTCTTCAATCAGCTCTTCTGCAGATCATCCCAGAAACTACATCATTCTTCAAGAAAAAAAAAAAAAATCACTTATAATGAAAAGAAAATTACTCTACTGGTGAGAGGGGTAGATTTTGAAAGAGGTATAAAGCAAAATATTTTCATGCCAGGCCTTTATTCCTATATTTGAAGAGCAATAAATTTTAAGGACATTTGTGGAGAAATATATTACCTTTAGCCATCTATCAGAAATCAATGTGTTGAGAACTCTCACTTCCAATCAAAATCAATTCATAGAGACTGTTTCAACTTTCCACCTTAAACACCTGGAAGATGAAGCAAAATACATGAAAAGTGGTAGATTTTATAGCGTATATAATAAACTGCTTGAGACCTTATTCCTAGAAAAAACAAAAACAAATGAGAACTAAGGAACAGAGAAGAAGCGGCCATCAGACATCAATGGCACTGGTGGATGAAGATACAGAGATAGAAGTATATGGAAGCCAAGAAAACTGGAAGATGTGGGCATGAACATACAGAGAAGGGAGCTGTGCAGAGGGAGTACAGAGGGAGATGATAGATAGATAGATAGATAGATAGATAGATAGATACACATAGTAAGGAAACTTTCTTCCTGTCTTGACCATTACAATGTGACTCCCTCAACATGCATGAGAGGAAACTGCCCCAGGCCAACAAAGAACCAGTAGACCAAACAATTCCCTGAAATCACACAGGGCTGGGAATGTTTTATATTTCCATCAGCCAGAATAGAAAGCCATCCCAACACCAGGGCATGGGGCAAAGTCCTCAGAAGAATACTGCCTTAATAATAAGACTAAATCAGCCCTAGACTAAATACTCCTCTGGAAGTGCCTTAAGAAAGCTTTAAAGTAAGCAACAAAAGGACCAAACTGATTCCAAGTCACCATATGCCAAGGCAAAGCCTACTGATATTTAAAGAAATATTTTAAAAATCTAGCAACCAACAACATGAAATAAGCTTGGCACCCCATCAAAAGTTATCAGTTATCTATCACCCACAATCAAAGGGAAAAAATCAAATAATGTAAGTGGAGCCAGAAATTATAGACAAGATGAATTAGCAGAAACTTGTACCAAAATAGCCATTAAACAATTACGACTATGATTCATATGCATGAGATGGAGAGGAAAACATGAACATGAGAAGGATAAAAATAAGCAATTTGTTTAAAAGACTAAACTCAGATGGCTAAAGATGACAGCTTCTATGTTTGGAGTGGGAAGGAATCAGGTTGCCTCAAACAAATTTGTTGTGGGGAAAAAAATTCACAAAAACCTAGTAATCTGCATTAGCAGTGAGATTGTTTCTGTAGATCAAAGCTCTGAGGTTCTCTAATCAGACAAAGCAATGTTCCTTATTGAAATTGATTTGTTACTATGAACTCTATAGTAACAGAGTTACTATAGAGTTATTATAGTAACTCTATAGAGTATAGCTCTAAATACAGATATACATGGATCACGTAGTATGGTGCCTTTAACTCTTTGGAGAAGATACCCGGAAAAGGAAAAACTGGGTCAAAAGAAATTTCTATTCTTAGTTTTCTACTCTTAGCTTCTTGAAGAATCTCCACGCCAATTTCCACAGTGGCTTTGCTAGTTCACATTCCCACCAGCGATGCTTGTGGGAGGTGACCTATATGTCCATCAACAGATGAATGCGTAAATAGAATGCGATATTTACACAACGTGGAGTGCTACTTTGCTATAAACAAAGATAAACTTGAGTCACTTGTAGGAAAATGAGACCATAATGATAAGTGACATAAATGAGACACACAAGCAGAAATATTTCATGGTTTCTTATAGGAGAAACTTCTCATCTTATATGAAACCCATGCTATAAAGAGCATAATAAGAGATAAATAAGAAGAAATAGGGAGATAGACAGTTCTCAAATGGAAAGAGGATGAAGACATGAAGGGAGGGAGGGAGAAGGAAGGAAAGGAAAGGGAGGGGTGGCCAGAACATGGAGAATGGAGTAGCGAGTCCCTGAAGAAGTTGCCAAGATGATGCCCGCACCAGTTATACTGTTGTAAGAGGGGACTGACAGCTCCCAAGGCATCCCTCAGCTTATGAGTAACATCAGTGCCTGCCAAGTGATTGCTGAGGCTGTAAGAACCACCCTGGGTCCCCGTGGCATGGACAAGCTTATTGTAGATGGCCGAGGCAAAGCAACAATTTCTAATGATGGGGCCACAATTCTGAAACTTCTTGATGTTGTCCATCCTGCAGCAAAGACTTTAGTGCACATTGCCAAGTCTCAGGATGCTGAGGTTGGTAATGGCACCACCTCTGTAACGCTGCTGGCTGCAGAGTTTCTGAGGCAGGTGAAGCCTTACGTGGAAGAAGGTTTGCACCCCCAGAGCATCATCCGAGCTTTCCACACAGCTACACAGTTGGCAATTAACAAGATCAAGGAGATCGCTGTGACCGTGAAGAAGCAAGATAAAGTGGAGCAGAGGAAGCTGCTGGAGCAGTGCGCCATGACGGCTCTGAGCTCCAAGCTGAGCTCCCAGCAGAAAGCCTTCCTTGCTAAGATGGTGGTTGATGCTGTGATGATGCTCGATGATTTGCTGCAGCTTAAAATGATTGGAACCAAGAAGGTGCAGGGTGGAGCCCTAGAGGAGTCTCGGCTGGTGGCTGGTGCTGCATTCAGGAAGACTTTCTCTTATGCTGCATTTGAAATGCAACCTAAAAAGTACAATAACCCCACAATTGCCTTATTAAATGCTGAACTCGAGCTGAAAGCTGAGAAAGACAATGCTGGAATCAGAGTCCACACTGTAGAGGATTACCAGGCAATCCTTGATGCTGAGTGGAATATTCTGTATGACAAGTTAGGGAAGATCTATAATTCTGGAGCCAAAGTTATTTTGTCCAAACTCCCTATTGGGGATGTGGCCACCCAGTACTTCGCTGATAGGGACATGTTCTGCACCAGCCGTGTGCCTGAAGAGGATTTGAAGAGGATAATGATGGCCTTGGAGGCTCAATCCAGACCAGTGTGAATGCTCTATCAGCAGATGTCCTGGGCCGCTGCCAGGTGTTTGAGGAGACCCAGACTGGAGGTGAAAGGTACAATTTTTTCACTGGCTGCCCCAAGGCTAAGACTTGCACCTTCATCCTCCATGGCGGAGCTGAGCAGTTTATGGAGGAGACGGAGTGGTCTCTGCATGATGCCATCATGATTGTCAGGAGGGCCATCAGGGATGACTCAGTGGTGGCTGGCGGTGGAGCCGTCGAGATGGAGCTCTCTAAGCACCTTCGGGATTACTCAAGGACTATCCCAGGAAAACAGCAGCTACTGATTGGGGCATACGCTAAGGCCTTGGAGATTATCCCTCGCCAGCTATGTGACAATGCTGGCTTCGATGCCACAAACATCCTGAACAAACTACGGGCCCGAGGGTGGCATGTAGTATGGGGTGCACATCAACAATGACGACATTACTGACAACTTTGAAGCTTTTGTGTGGGAGCCAGCTATGGTGCGGATCAATGCCCTGAAAGCAGCCTCTGGAGCTGCGTGTCCGATCGTGTCCATTGATGAGACCATCAAGAACCCCCGCTCCACCGTGGATGCTCCTCCAGCAGCGGGCTGGGGCCGGGGCCGCCTCCCTTGAGATCCCATCCATCACACTGGCTGGCAGCTGGCTGCAGGGGTGCTTGCCCTCCCTGGCTTGGCTCACTGGTATTATGAAAAAGTGGTAATAATTGATCTGTTCTCACTGGAGGTTATTTAAATAAAACTTAAGACTTAGATTTCAAATGAAAAAAAAAAAAGGGAAGGGAAGGAGAGGGGAGGGGAGGGGAGGGGAGGGATGAATAAAAGAAATTAAGACATATATGGGGCTGAGGAGACACCTCACTGGCAAAGGCAAGGTCCTGAATTTGCACCTGGTACCCCCAAAAAAAATCAAGACATGTGCTTGTACCAGCTCCATGCAAGGAATGTAAACATTACATACTATAAACACATACTAATAACAAAAATAGAATTACTTCCTTCTCACTAGCCAGAATTCATGAAATCTCTCACATCATGAGACATCCAATCCTTTTGGATGATAAATTGCATCATCGTCCTGATTCCTATAGCGTTCAGGATCCATTCTCTATGGGATGAGCAAGAAAACACAAACCAATAGAATATTTGTCTCCGTACAATGCAGTGAGCAAAGATCTCGTATCTGCCAACTTCTCTCCATCTTTCCCTATTTTGTTTCTCTGTGTATGATGCTGCTGATAGCTAGTTCTTCCCAGCGATGCTTGCCCTCACGATGTCCTTATTTAAGGAGGTCTCCTCGGTCTCCTTTGCTGATGCCTAAAAAGACAATTTAAGCCAAGAGCATGAAACTTCAGGGCCATTCTCAATGTGTTCTTTCTTGCACTGAGTCATTTTCATAACACATACAAGAATCGTATAACAGTAAGGCATGAAGCACGATCATTGAGTTTTCCTGCCACTGGGGTCGGTGCTGCTCCTTCAAACCTTTTTTAAATATCAGCACCTTACTAACCAAACAGGAGCCTGGGCAACAGCCCGACAACAGAAAAGAACATTAAAGGGAAAGCCAAGATCAGAAGTAAAATATTTTACCTCATTTTGGAATCCATTCAAAGGAACATTGACTTGGAACTACCGCTCCTGGAGGTGTAAAGAGATGCTTTGATGCAGCCTCCACTCACTTCAACATATCATCAAGCATTGCTTTGGACTAAAGAGCAGTAAAACTCCTACCGCTCACTGTGCCAGCCCACCACGCATCATGACACTAACATGCCAGCCACTGGCCACACTGTGAATAACTCCCAGCACCAAAGGATGTGGAGAATGGAGAAAAATAAAGTTTGAAATGTACTGTACCAGAAGATTTCTTTCTAATGACTATCTGGTTAAAATTATGAATGGAGGATTCAGTTCTCAGAAACATCTGGTCCATAAGGAAGTTCTCTCTGATCAGAAATGTATGCAATATGGCAATGTATATGATAACTATACCTACAAAAGAAGATGTATTATAATGTCTGACTTGGTAGGGTGCACTGCAAATTATCTGTATCTGATATTTTTGTTTTACCTATCTCAAAAGATAAGTTCACATTTCAGCATAATGCTTGACCTTCAGCATAAGATCTTGACCTAGTATAGTAGTTTAAGTTTTGCAAAATAGGTGGCACCATGGGGCATGGCTGGTATGGTTAGTGGAGCCAGGATTAGGGACCCTAGTTTGGGCTAATGTAACAGATGCAGATCTAGAAGAAAGAACATGGCCAAAATGCTCATGAAAGACAGAGCAGTGTGTGTGCCTAACAAGACCTGTGTAGCCAGACCGGTTGGTGGGCCAGGGCCTGGGAATGAAGCCAGCAGAGGGGCCTTGTTTATCATTGCTAGGACTAAAGAGTTAACCAGTACAGCTGCCATGTTTATTGGCCAAGGACAAATAATTCAGCTGTCAGAGCTGCTGTGTTCAGCATCCCAAGAATTTTGCAAGAGCAGAGGGAAATCTAACTCCATAACAGGATTTTTTGTTTGTTTGTTTGTTTGAAATATTAACATGTCCATCACAAACTTTTCTTATTTACACAGTATTGTAATGCAAGTAAAAATTTAATTTCTTTACATCTGAGCCATATTGGGGGTGCATTTGTGTTGTAGCTAACCTGTTCAGGGATGCGGACACACACACACACACACAATACTACATCTTGTGTCATCCGAAAAACCAGAGAATTCTTGTAGTCAGCCTGGGAGACCCTGAAGATTCAGCATATTCCTATAAGAAAGACAGATTTCTCTTTAAACAAAGAACAGTGACTGTATTTGGAAGAGGTGTTCCAAGCAGAACAGAGATTTCACAGAACAAAAAATATTTCCAAAAGACACAATGGAAAGAGTTATGAGAGATGGCAGCAAGACAAGTATGAGTTGAAAGCAGCAAGCACACAACAGTATTGGAATGAACATCGAACTTCAAAGATGACTGGGTCAGTTTAGATTCGGTGTCTTGGCTCAAGACAAGGATCACTGCATGACAGCATGACCCTTGTGGCTCTGGGTAGAATTCCGATACAGTACAAGTGCTGCCATTTGGGTCTGGAAAGTCTATAAAAAGATCATCTGTTAAAAAGCTCGGTCCTCAGTTTGGTGCTATTGAAAGATGGTGGCGATCTCTAACAGGCAAAGCTTAGCAGGAGGTTTTAGGTCCTTGAGGGTATGACCTCGAAGAAAGGGATTGTGGGATACCAGTGTCTTCCTCTCTATGCAGTGGTTCCTCAGTTATCACGGAGGTTATGTTCCAGACACCCCTGCATTGAGTGAAGATCAGGGAAGGGACAGCACTACATTTATTTTAATATTTATATATATTTTAAGACCTTATAAGTGGCCAGGGAGATGGATCAGTGGAATAAGTGCTTCCCTGGCAAGCACAAGAGCCTGAGTTCAATCCCCAGTTCCACAGAAAAAAAAAAAAAAAAAAAGTCTTTATAAACATTTCCACACACCTTGTAAAATGCCAAAACGTTATGAAAACAGTTTGCAATGTATTAATTTATCGAATCTGTATGGTTAAGGTGTCTTGAAACTGTCTGATTGACATCTGTACTTCAATAAAATAAACAAAAATAAAAAATAAATAAACATTTCCACACTCTTGTAAACCTTTCCACACTTTTAAAAACACTGCTAATCAGGCACCCCTCCTGTCCCTCTCTTGGATAGGAGCTTTCTTTTCCTCAATAAATATATTCTGCTCATAAAAAAAAACATTGCTAATCTTTTTAGCCATTTTCTAAACTCATAAACCTACATAATTTTAACATATGTATACTGTATGGTATATTATCTATCCTTATGCTAAAGAAATACATACTGTATGTAGTATATTTTATTCCTATTTAATATTCTTTTAATATATTAGAATTAGCATTTTAATATATTTTATACATTTTAAATTTTTTAGGCAAAAATCATAAATACTAGGCAAATAAATACATATACAGTACTGTAGACTCACACAAAATCCCACATGATAGCAGGTAAGTAATTTAGATTAATATTTTTTGAAACCCCATGAAACAAACAAAAAAAAGAGAACCCATGAAAGAGTGAGTCTGTGAAAGCTGAGCCACGAAATGACAAGGGGTTACCGTGGCACGCTTCTAGTCTGCTGTGAACCAAGCAGCTTGCTCTGCCATATGCCCCATCTTGAGCCCATAACTGCAAGGATCAATCCCCAAGTAAAGCTGCAGATACACAGGATACTCCCACCTCTAAAGCCTTAGCTTAAAGAAATTCCACCGTCTCCTGACACCTGCTAAAGGAAAGGCAAGTCAGCTGATTCACAATCCGCAGCAACATTCCCAGTCCCATTTCTTTTCTTGGTTCTTTGATTAGTTCACCTGAGGCTTACATATGAAGAAGAAAATGAGGGAAGGAGCCAGGCATCTTTCCAGGTAGAGGATCTCAGGTCTGGGTTGGGCAGCCAGTACCTGATTTCTGTACTGCTAATTGCATCCTGTGCCACATCACCTAAGTGCTGAGACCCTTTTCTTGGAAAGAGACAGTTATCTACCTCACAGTCTTTTGGTTAGGATTATAATTTTAATTGAGATAAGAGTCTGGCAATAGACTCCAGAAGATACCAGCAAATGTCAGTCTGGAGGCAGAGTACAAGTTGCAGGCAACTGGGACAGTGGCATCTCAGAGGTCCTTCACTTGCAGCCTCCTATGACACTAATGGGCAGGAGCAGAATCTAGTGCACCCAGGCGCCGTACTCCTGGTGTGGGACCCCACTAAGTGATCCCTATTTATGGGAGCAGTGCAGAGCTGCCCTTCAAGAACCCCTGGGCTTAGACACAGGCAGCGTGAGCACAGATGCCAGCTGGAGAGGAGGCTGTGGAGACACCTCGGAGGCCTGGATGCTCAGGGAAGCCCACGTGAGGAACAGCCAGTGCCTGATGGAAGTGGAAGTCTTTGGCCCAAGTAAGTCCAATTGCACAGGGCCCAGCTGTTGTACAGAACCACTCAGGAGGCTAATCTTATTGCTTGTCCTCACAACAGGTTGGGGTCAGAAGCTGTGCTAGTCCCATGCATTCTGTTTTGTCTTGAATTGGTCAGGACAGACCACATCGCTGCAGTAACAAATAATTCCAAAATTTCTGAGACTTAATCAACAAACTTATTTTTGGCTCAACCAGCACCCATCGCAGGCCCCGGACAGCCTCCAGGGCAGCTGGCCTCCATATGTTGGCTGGGCATCCAGCTACCTCACTTGAATGGCATCTCCCTTTCCACATGTACCTACAGCACTGCCAAAGGGAAAGACGGAGAAGGAGTGCAGCACGCCCGACTCTGCAGTGCCTCCACACAGTGCCCCGCTCCTCATGTTTCATTGGCAAAAACAGGTCACATGACCACAGCCAGCTTCTCAGGAGCAGAAAGAGCTGTGCCTCCCATAGTGCCAGGGGAGTGGGGGGAGGACCAGACGCCAATGCAACAGAAATAACACCTGCCCTAGCTATCTGCACACTTAGTAGCCCTACGATTCAGCAAAGCATTTCCAAGGTGGAAACTCTAATGGAAACTACTTTCCTTGTTTTGAAAAAGGATAATAGTATGTTAACTTTACTTAAGTGTAACTTTTAGTGGTATGTTATGGTCAGTAACTGTCCATGACAGGAATATAATCTTTTACGTATTTTGATTGTTTTTATTTGGTTAAAACTAGACTGGAAATGTCATTGCTTCATATTCATTCAGAGTCCAAGGCCAGTAGTGAGGTAGAATATCAGCTCTCTGCCTGGCTCCCAGTTCTCATTTTTCTCCACTAGTCAATCATCTGGATTCACCTCAGGGACTATTTCACTAAACCAGGAATAGCACGTCTCAAGAGTTAACCTAATGAATTAAATAGTAGATATTATAAATGCTATTAAATCTCTAAATCAAAATCAGAAATAACTTTAAAATCCATGATTTGAAATCTTAGATGTGACTAAAAAACTAAATTTTGTTGTCAAATATTGGTCAAGAGACACATGAATTACCTCTCATTGTAATACTCAGATATATGGAAAAGAGATTTGGTAGGGCTTAACGTTTAATTATTGTTTATTTTCTGATTTTTGTCATCCTCTGGGCATATCTACTCAAGGCCTTAAATAATCCTAGTGAGCTGCATTTATGCAATTCCTTCTATTAGCTCACTCTCATTCTTTGGCTCCCAGGAAAAGGCATGAAGTGGTCCAAAGTGAAAAATTACTCAAATTAAGCCCATCTGCTGATACTAACATAATAGAGCTAACTTGGATGTAAAGGAGAAAAACAATCAGGCTTTTACGTAATACATCTAGTTCTAGAAACAAGAAGGGCATGTGTTCATCTGAATTGAGCTATTTGGCTTTTTATTTAATGTCCACAATGTGGATCTCCCAGTTATGTAAAAACCTCACTTTAAAAAACTTTAAGTGTTTCTCTATTGCATTTGTCTACTATGAGTGTTTTAGTAACAAGTTCAAGAGGAAGAAAGGAGAAAAGAGAGAGAAGGGGTAAAGAAAAGGGCCAAGAAAGAAGTGAAAAGATGGAGTGGAAAGACGGGAAGAAGGAGAAAAGACTTGGTACCTGGTGAGTGCTCGTCGAAAAGCTAAAGCCCACTTGAAGTGGGCAGATCCAAACACACACAGAAGTTTATTTTCCAAGCAATAGAATTTCAAATATTTTTCTCTTGTAAAGAACCAAGTCAACCTGTCAAAGAAAACTGATCAAGTGGTCAGATAACTTTGGAGTTCTTGAGAATCATTACTAATTTCATTTAAACTAAAAACATGCGCCTTCCATCTTTGCCCACTTATCCCTGTAACTGGACCAGACGTTGTTCCAAACTCTGTTTTCCCTGATGGCACAGCTTTTCTAGTCTGTTTGTTTCTTAGCAAATATGATTCCCCTGGACTGAGTTTTCACTTAGCTCTGAGATTTTAAAAAAAAAGGCCAGTCTATCAAACATACAAACAAACAAAAAAATCCAATCTCTAAAGAGACATTAATGTTCAGAGCTTCACCAGGTGGCATCATTTTAAAAGCTGGTTCTCACCCAAAAAGAATAAATACTAAATTTTAAAAACTAGAATCAGTGTCCAGACTGAATCTGGAATCCTGATAAAGGGATGGAATATTTTGTAAATATGTTTTTAATTTTGGTCAGCAGAACACAAAAGAATCCTAGTGATGAGGCACATTTTCTCTGTAACCTATGTGTGGAAACTCAGTTTTGTGAAATACTCTGATTCATCAGCTCTTTTTTCCCATTAGAATTTTTTTGTAAATGAAAGTAATGCTACACATATCCACATATAGACAGAGTGACCAAAACTGTACTCCGGCCCTGCCAGATAGCAATGTGTTTCAGATTAACAGAGTTGGCATCAGACAGTGAACATATGGAACATGCTGATCTCCTGTGACCTAACAGTCGCATTAATGCAGCCTCTCCTATGGGTACAAAAGTTCAAAGCAGTCTGCAGATCCAGAAATTCAGCAATTACCCAGCATGCTCGTTAGCAGCTTTCACTGGCATAGAAAGCCCTGAAAAATAAGCCAGAAGGCAAACGATTTGGAACTTGAACCTGAACCTAAGCTGTAACCTCGCAGCACTGGGGTGGTAGAGATACCCTCGTTGTGACAATGTTGGCAGGTGGAGCCCTCTAGCCATCCCCTGGTGTGGATCATCACAAGTCAAGGTGTCTGGTGTGATCAGGAAAGAAGTGCTTACTCTCTGAACTTGGAAGTTTGAATGACTTAGTTATTGTCCCAACTGTTTTGTGTTTCAAATCTCTTTAAATTGACCACTCTCTTACTGAAAAACAGGATGGGCCCTATTTCAACCTAATAAATCAAATTTGAGGTTGACAAAATAATTCCCTTTCCCTCAAAGTGATCTTCCCTCTGGCGTTATGCTGACTCTTCAAATCCCTCTACCACTCAATGACTCTTCCTTAGGGTCCCCCCAAATGACAATCATGGTAGGAAAGATACTGCACTGTGCTGGTGGGGCTGATTTGTGAAGAAAGCCCTTTGATTCTTCCAAAAAGGGTCAGCGCATGGTGCCTCAGGGCCAGAGCCTTTGGGGAACAGTCACACTTGCTCCTTTAAGTCCTTCTGTGTCTGCTTCTGCACAGCTGAGGTAGAGACAGTGTGGCCCTGGGCTCCTGGGCCTTAGCAGGAAAGCCTTACCAGCTCCTCTGAGGCACCACTCTGAGTCTCTGAGACACCTACAGGAAGGAGAAAGGAAGGAGACTGGGACAGGAAGTAGCAATCTTTGCACCTGTGGAGTACTCTGCATTTCAGGAAGGATCTTTGCATAACAAGCCCTCACCCTCACCACTCAGTCTGCAGAGATAGAAATGGCAGATGTAGGCACAAGGACGCACTCAAGAGATACCAGCATACACTCACTCATCCAACAGTGTACTGAGGAGCCTACTGCACAGTTACCACAAGTGTCACAGAAAATTTGGAAAGACCAGCAAGCCAGGAAAGTGATGAAACTCTTCCCTCAAGGGGGTTTCATTTTAGTGTAGGGAGATAAAAGTAACCATATAGTTGTCCACCAGACAGAATGAGAGAAGGAGGAAAACTAGCAGAGCAGCTGTTTTACAGGACAGTCACAGAAGGGTTCCCTGACTCTGAGGCCTGTCAGTGGAGCCCTGCAGGGAATGAGGGAAGTACAAAGACCCCATGGAGTAGAGGAGTTTGGCAGGTCCTAAGAGGCCACTGGGGCTCGGGAAGGAAAGGGTGCTGGCAGGTCAGGAGCACCTATGGTCCTGAAGGCCAAATGAGGAATGATGAGTTTAACCTGCATTCTTACGTGTTTTAAGGAAAAGAGGAGAAGTTCGTTTGCTTTCAGAATGGTCCCTGTGCTTGCTGCATGGAATACAGACTCTAGGGAGATTGGCAAGAGTATTTTCATTAAGGAAACCAACTGCTGTGAAATCAAGCAATAACAGAAAAACTTCTCCCACACACTACAAATGTTTTCTCTTTAGGAAAACACCTTAAAGAATTTGCTTTCTAGGACAAATCCTAGAAAGGAGAAGTTTAAAAGAAGAAGAGTTTCACTGACCTTTGTAATAAATCGACAAAGAACACCTTTGTCTTCCTCTGCTCATTGGAGAAAACAAAACTATGAGCTACTTTACTGAGGCAGAAAGAAGGAAGAAGCTGGGAGACAGAAGCAGTGTGAACCACAGAGCTGGTAGCAGGGACCTAAAGAGACACCAGTGGGTGGAGAAGGCCAGAGAATAAGAGCATAATGAGGTCTAGTGCTCATTTCCTAGGCTTTTGAATTTCTAACCCCACACATACTCTATGTCTTTCAAACATTCATGTAATATATCTGCAGCATCGATTATTTGGTGTTGTTGGTGTTTTTAGAAATTGTTAAGGAAAAACAAGACAGAAGCAGTCTTCTTCATAATCTACCTGGGGAGAAATCTTGGTTCTCCTATTCCTTCCAAATAAAAGGAAAATGACTCATGTGGACATACTGGCAATGGGGTGGGGAAGTCGCTCAAGGTTCGACCAGTTACCTCGAATATGTGAGCCCTGGGTTCATCTCCAATATAATGGGGGAGGAAAAAATATATTAATAAATATACCATATGTTAGGAAATTAAGATGCCTCATTTAGTGTTTTTTAAGGGACACTCTTAAGAATGGTAGGAATTCATATTTCACCATGCAAGTAGCCAAAACTTGGGTTTTCTATGCATGTTCAAATTAAGGAAATCACGGCAGTAATAAAATAAATGACCCTGCATGTGGGTGAGCACATATGGCTGGTGTCCTGAACAGCCCAGGCTTCTCACCCCAGGTCAGGCCCTCTCCACCACAGCTGAATTGCCAACACAACCTTTCTGGGCCCAGCTGTGCTGATGGCGCATGAGCCAGAGACTCCCAAAGACTGCTGTCACTTCCTGAGAGGAATTACTCACGTAGGAAAGCAGGCTAGCAGTTGTTGCAAAACCCACTGAGACTAATTCAAAGAGCATGAGAGCCTCCCTGAAGGATAGTCTCTGAGACAACATTTGAGGTCTAATTCTACCTGTTAGCAGAACACAGGAGTGATGGAGGAAAGAAAAAAATTCAGGGGTTGGATCCCCGGGGCCTGTCATGCTGGCCCCGTCCCCAGGGCGCGCTGAGACAGCAATTGAGACTGGGCTTGGCAGTGTGCCCCTGTAATCCCAGTACCTGGGAGTCTGTAAACAGGTGACTACAAGTCTGATCTAGTAGTAAGATCCTGAACACCCTGTAGAGCCTTCCCCAAAATACAAGAAAGAAGAAAGAAAGAAAGAAAGAAAGAAAGAAAGAAAGAAAGAAAGAAAGAAAGAAAGAAAGAAAGAAAGAAAGAAAGAAAGAAAGAAAGAAATTCAACTAATCAAAAAAGGGTGCTCAAGGAGACCTATGCCAGATAGGAGCTGCACAGAACTGGCCTATTGCCCCTCCATAGTTGGCTCTTCCAAAGAAAATCCTGACTATATATGGGGGTAAAGGCCCCTACACCACAGGGGCTGAGGAATCATAACAGGCTCAAAAAGACCCCACAAAAATGTTTACTAGGAAAGTTCTTTAACTTATCATTTAATGGCATTTGAGAGGAATTAATGATTCTGCAAATTTTTAAAACCTCATATAGAACCATCCATCACTAGAATTTTAAATTAAACAATGAAGTCAATCCAGTGTTAACTTACTTGATTTTAGAACCTGTATGAGTTGTTTAGCCTCTCGGTCCCTTTACCAATAAAATGGAGATCACCGTGCCTGTTTTATGTGGCCCTTTTTGGAACTGGAGATAATATGAAGTATAACTGAAAAATGTGGCATTTTTTGACTGTGTTTAATTATAGCAGTAAAAGACACATTGCCACGAATCCCCCTCTTTAAACACACTTAACTTGTCCCATCATTCTTGCCACTTTCCGATGCAGTTCTGAAAGTTCGCTTTTGTGTCTCTGGCTGCAATATCAGAGCTGTTTCCATGTCTTGAACTGATTCAAAATGTTTATCTTTCATCATCATTTTGACCTTGGTGAAGGGCCAGAAGTCGCATGGTGCCAGATCTGCTAAACACCATGAAATGAGGACCCGTGCAACCTTTCTATGAACCTGCCTTTCTGTGGGGCGGCGGCAACAGCAGCAGCCAGCATCCGTTGCATTTTTCAGTTGCACCTGGTAAAGACACTGTTGAAAACGGCAACAGCGATGGAAGAAGTGTGCTCAAAGCAAGGGCAGGGTTTGAACAAGGATGACTGGCAATGTCTTTTACTGAAATACACTTTTTAATTTTCACATTCATTGTATTTTTCAATCACTCCTTGCACATATAGCACATATCACTGTACTTGGTAGCCATGGCACTAATAAGTACCATCTATGATTGATATTAGTAACAGTAATTGTCACCTGAAGCAAGCAGGGCAGGGCCCACATTGAGGACCTGGCAAAGGACTCCCCCATGATTATGGAGCTCCCTAAAAGCACTTCCAGGCAGTGCTCACATGCCACCTATAGGTGTTGGATGCTCGCTTAGGTAATTCTTTCCAAGAATACAGGGACCCCAAAGGCACAGCATGTTCTAGACAATAGTAGGGCCCCAAATTTCTACAAGCAGCGTAAGTATCTCTCAGAACTCTGATCTCCTTCTGTCACAAACAGGGACAATATGTAAATATCTGAACCTCAACTAAAGCCATAATAACCTTTATGGCCACCAGATTTGAGAAATAGAAGCCATAATTCACTTTCCTCCTATCAGCCCAAGCCATTGAAAACTTTGTGCAATCAACTTTGACAAGGTCAAAATAAAGTTTACAAAGTCATTTCTGAAAACGTGCAGGTTCCAAGGGCAAGGCATCCCAATGTGCTGAGTAACTGTGCCCAAGCCGCAGTTCTATCACATGTTGCAAGCAGCAGGTTGCACGAGGAGGCCACCGAGAAAACCTCCTCTGCCCTAGGGGATCTGGACCTGATCCTACCATTCACCAGGTGCATACATGAGAGCATATCAAATTCTCCTCCTTGCCTCTCCACGCCTGCCTAACGTTTGCGGGATAGTGGCTCACCTACCACCTTTCTTGGAATACAAATGAATGTGCTTATAAACTATGAAGTCCAAACTATTATTAGTTTGCTCTACTCCACACACAGCAAAGTAAATAAGTTTTTTGTTTTATGAGTGTTCAGTATAGCAACAGAACATTTGCTGTTTGATTATTTCCAGGATGACCTTGATGTTGTTTTATATGAGTTATTTTTTTATTTTATCTTTTTTATTATTTTATTGAGATACAAATAGCCATGTGACAGTTTCAAAACCAATTAATAAGATAGTTTAAGCAATAAATACATTGCATATTTTTGTCTTCGTAGTGGTTACTCATAGTACAAGATGCAGACATAATACCTGCCCAAACACTATTAGTAGAAATCTTTATTTTTTTATTAATATTTTTATTGAAGAACAAATAGCAATGAGACAATTCCAAGACAAATTAACAGGACAGATTCAATAAATTAATACATTGCAAAATGTTTTTGTAATGTTTTGGTATCGTACAGGGTGCATACATGATATTATACTTACAGGCATTATTATAGCAGATGTCTCTAATCAGTGAATGGAGAGAGTGTAGCTATACACTTATCTTATTTTTTATAGCTGAATTATATCACAGATTCAATAATTAATACTTACTACCTTTCTATAAGTTCTTAAAATGAAGAGTAAAGTAGGCATTTGGCCCTTGCAAAGTCCTAGGCCAATGACTGACCCCATGTTTATTAAGTTTCCACTGCACTTATGATCTTATTACAGGCATTGTCCCACTGTGGGCAGGACACACGGGGCTCTTTATCCAAAACCTTCCAACCTGTGATTGGTCTTTGGTAACTGATCTCTCCTGCCCTTAAGTACCTTAAACTTCTCCAGTTCTCAGGATCCTCATGTTGTTCCCTGGTCATCCAGATACTACCATTGGCACAACATTTCATTAGCATTGTAGGAAAGGACACCCCATCCAAACTTTGAGCTTTTTTAGTCCACCAAACTTCTTTTTCTTATCAAATTGCCCCTGTGTCAAGCTGTCACTTCTTAGTAAGGCCTAACTTTTGCTACTGAATAACAGTAAATTCCCTTCCAGGTAAGGGATTCTCCTTTGGACCTTCTCAGTGTGAGTGGGTAGGTTTGTTTGTATGTTTGTTTGAGATTAGATTTTACTAGATTGTCCAGACTGGCCTTGAACTTCGAGGTTCATCTGATCCTGATGTCCTGCCCCCAAAGTAACTGGGACTGCAGGGGATATGCCATGGTACTCAGCTTCATTTGGGTCTTTCTAGATAATGCTTAAATCCTAAAGAAGAATCTATAGTGATGAGAAACTTTGAGAAACTACACAGTAAATAGAAAAGGCATCCATAGAAACCCTTGGTATTTGTGCATCAGGCTTGTCTTCAACATCCAAGGTGGACGGGATATCAGAAGGAAATAGTGATGACTACAGAGCTGATGAATGCAGTGTGATGAGGGACCGAGGTGGAGTGAGTGGCCTGGGATGACAAGTCAGGGGAAAGAGGCTGCTCTTGGTCAAAACCCAGCAGCTCTAACTAGGTCAACCCATGCCAGTTACATCATGCTGCTAATCAGCACCAGAGTCCCAGTTATAATACAACATTTCACGCTGCAATTGAGAATTAACTAGAAAGAAAAAGGAATGGATGGAAAATGAAGAAAATGTCCTTGCTCTCAAAAATCTACCAATCACATAAGAAAGGTGACCCAGAAAGCAGTTTCTTATAATAAAGCAGAGACTGGCTGATGATTGGCCTAATCAAAACTCACTAATACCAAATAAATACGAGGAATTGAAAGAATTTCATTCTCTACCAAAATAATGTGTGTACCACAAAACACTAATAGTAAAGGAAATGGGCTTGTGCCATCTGGAACAATGTTCTAAGGATGTTGTCAAGTGCAAAGCTAACAACTGAACCCCTCATGCTGAGGTGGGAAAAGTGGAACATTTGAAGTAACAATTTCTTTACTATAGTAGAAGTAATCATTCAACAGTAGATTGGTTGATGAGATCAGCTTGTTTCCAAAAAGCCTATTCCGTAAATTCTTAACAGTGGTCATTTTAGGCAGACAATAAAAAAAGCAAGTTGCTCATTCCCTCTTCTTAGACTGCCTTGCTCTGGGCTTTAGGATTTACCAAGGTTATCTCCTGACAGGCTGCAGATATGGTTGGAATTAGCAGTGAAGTGCACGGAATACCACAGTGAGGATACAGGAAGAGGCTGGTGGCTTGGGCATGGTGGGAGTGGGGAAAGGGAGATAGAGGGGGAACTCTGTGGGGTTTTGAGGCAGCCATATCCACAGGAGTTTTATGTGGAAACATGAATGAGGCAGTTTTCACAGCTAACAGAGTTGTAGATTGAAACAAAATCATTGAAAAGAAAGCACCTTTGTAAGGAAATCATCAGTTCTGTCTTGGACTTGCTGAAGTTTAAGTTTCTCTTATGCCTTAAACTTGCACTAATGTCCAGGCCATAGACAGGCATGAGCACAGGGCTGCACTCACCTTTGGGTCTACGATCTAGCCTTCAGGAACCATTGTATTTAAAAGCCAAGGGGGAAAAATAGATCAGATAAATCTCAGAAAAGAAATACAAGTCAATACGAGCCCTTCCCATGGGCCTTATCCAAAACCTTATCCAAACCCCAGGCACACTGAGCTGGCCACAAAGTCCCGGCATGGTGGTGTGTGCCTATAATCCCAGTGCTGGGGAGGCTGAAAACAGGAGAATCACTATGAGTTCAAGCTGCATAGTGAGACTCTGTACCAAAGGTATAAAAAAAAAAAGGTTAGAAGTCTGAAAAAAACCAAATGAGTCTCTATCTCTATTTGACTAATACTCTCTTGAGACAAGAATAAAATTACTTCATGCTATTGCAACTATTATGGAGAAATTAAACAAGAAGCCAAGATAAAAATGTACACTTCCACATGCAGAGGCAGCATATGCTTATAATGGGGTGGAGAGTTTGGATCAATAGCAGTGATGATTCAACTGAGACAAGAGCAAAAGAGAGTGTAAGAGAACTATGACCTCAGACACAGGGAACCATGAACACAAAAAGCTCTCCAACATCCAAAAAATCTTCTACCAAAGAATTTCTAGAAGGCCATAGTGGATTGAGTTTAAAGAACAAGAACTAGAAAAATGTAGACAAGAGCTAATCATAATGCTTTGTGAAAAAAAAAACAATAGGTTGTGGGAAAATTAGGATTCAGTGTTAATTTGCTAAGGTTGACATAGCAAAATGCCCAGCCTAGGTGGCTTCGATAACAGAAATTTAATTTTTAATGAACATAAGGTAGGTTTTCTCTAAGGTCTTTCTCTTTGGCTTGAAAATGACCACCTTCTCCCTGTGCCTGTCTGTGTTCTATTTTCATTTTATGAAGACAGCAGTCATATTGGGTTAGGTTCTACTTTAGTGGCCTCATTTTAATTTAATGATCTCTTTAAAGATCCTATGCCTATGTATATTCAGAAATACTTGGAGTCAGTATGGATTTTAGTAAACAAAAGGCAGCCCATAACTCTTGTGTGAACAGTAAGCCCATTAAAAGCACTTAAGCAAGAAAATGACATAGCCCAATTTATATTTTAAAAGCAATGTGGAAACAGTATGTGAAAAAAATGGAAAAAAGTTTTGAGAGAGAGATAGGAGCAAAGATTATTTTGAAAATCTTGACATCAAAATAGACTTTTTAATACACTAATACTTTTTTATTTTTAATTGACACATAGTAGTTACAAGTAGTTAAGAGACATTCTTGAAATTTTAATATACATATATAATATGTAATGATCAGATAAGGGTAGTGGACTTACCTACTACCCCAGAAATTTATCCTGTCTTGGTATTGGCAATACTTAAAATCTGTCTACTAGCAATCTTGAAATACACAATTGCTGATTTAAGTCATCCAACCCAAGACTAAGTGATGTTTTCATTCCAGTCAAATACAAAATATATAATTAATTATTATTGGCCATCACTGTCTAGTTGTCTAAAACATTAGAAAGTTACTTCTCCCATCTCATCACATCCCTGTGCCCACTGACCATTTTGTTTCTATTCCCCCAACCCTCACATGCTTTCCAGGCTCCAATAACCAGGATTCTGTGCTCTACTCTTTAGCTTCTACATAGGAGGGAGAACTCATAAATTCTTAAGAACACTGAAGACAGAACATAAAATATTTGTCTTTCTATTCCTGACTTATTTTATTTAATATAACATCTTTCCATTCCATCCATATGACAAAACTTCACTCTCTTATAGCCACATTGTCTTCCTCCATTCATCAGTCCATGGACTCTTTGATTCCATGCCTTGGGTGTTGTGAATAACATTGAAATATAAGTGTAGGTGTCTTCAGTACACTGATTTTATTTTCTTTGTATGCATATACATGAAAGGTACTGCTGGATTGTACATCAATTATACTTCTAATTTTTGAGGAATCTCCATATTGTCTTCCATACTGGTTTGGTTAATGTACAGTCCCACTAATGGCATGTAAGACTTTTGCTTTCTCCACAACCACACAAGCAGTTGTTTCTGTGTTTTATTATTATTGGCTTACCTTTTGGTTTTGTTTTTTGTTTTTTAATCTGTTAGACATCATCGACTCTAATCGTGATGAGCTAAAGACTGTGATTTTAATTTGTATTTTTCTGATGATTAGTGACATCAAGAAATTCTTCATATACTTGTTCATATTTTTCATCTCTTTTGAGAAATGTCTATGCAGATCACCAAAACAAATATGCTATTCAACCCAGAGTCTCAGCAAACAAGTAATGTTCCATAATTTACCCAGTGTTGTATTTATAGAATTCTCTGAGGCTGCAAAGGTAGCCATACTGTAGCTTAATCTTGAAACCTGTCACATTCAAGAACTATAGTGAAGTAACGAAAAATAAATAAAAATAGCTAAGTCACCTATGTTTTATAAGATTATTCAAAAACACTCAAACACAATGCTTGAAAACCCTTTATTCTCTTTCACACCTTGCTCCTTTCCCATACAGAGATCAGTAACTCTTTCCTCAAAACTTCCACACAGAACAGCTCTTCCACCTCCTCTCCACTGCCCAAAGGATTTTTATCTTTCTTCTCTCCACCCAGCCATCCTTTCCTTTCTAGAAGCTTTGTTAAGTGCATTGACAACTTCTTTTCTGCATAAAGAAATCTGCAAGAAGCAAAAACTGTTTTGCCTAGACTGAGGTTGCTATTTATTAGACAAGGAGGTGGTGGAAAATATTTCTGATCTTTTCCACATAATCATTTCTGTCCAATCATTTTCACAGAGGTGGGTAAATATGGCAACAACCTTCAAAAGAAAAGTGATGGCAAAAGGTGAAGGGAGAGAGATGGTGATTAGTACTGAGCAAGGCCATCTGACCATTGTTGATCATCACAAAGGCCCACAAATGAGCCAAGATCTGTGGTCAACCCCCTTGTGCCTGCTACCTCCCAAACCAGCCAACTACACCCCAAGGAGACTGCAAACAAATCTTATACACAACCGGGTGTCACCTCAAAGGACAAGGTTCTTGTAAATAAATGTATTCTGCTTTGAACGCGATCCAGTAAGAAGCCTTGGGAGAATTCTGATTTAAGTCATCCAACCCAAGACTAAGTGATTCATTCCAGCCAAATACGAAGTTACTGAAGATGTGTAAACAGTGATTCTAGAAGACTGTGAAACTGTGGTCTGCTGACCATCTCAAGACCTTGGTAAGACACAAAAAAAGTGAAACAGTGTAAGACATACCCTGCACCCTAACGTCACCTTACTTTTCCAGCTAACTCCTTCACAAACTCCCAGTGCCAGCTGAGCAGGATTAGCTAAACTTGTCATCTCTTGTCCCCGCAAATAAGTTTTATCAATTCATTTGTTACACTGTTATCAAAATTGTCTATCTCCTTGACCAAACTGTGAACTTGTAAACTTGTATGGAACAAGGAGAACTGTTGTTTTGGTTTGGTTTGGTTTTTCTCTGAGCAAGTCCATACTTTTACAAAGTTGGTAAATATTCATCAATAAGTTACCTTGTATCTTAGAATAAAAAATAAGCAACTGATTTACCTATAATTTAGTCTGAGAAGTATTACAGAGAAGCTATTTTTAAGAATGAATTGGAGGCATCCTCAGGCCAAGTTTCTGCCAAAGGATTAACTAGTTTCATGTCCTTGAAAAGCAGTGGGGGTGGAGGATGGGAAATCGATGGAAAGCAATGGAGGAACTAAGGAAAGAACCTTCATCCACTCTTTAGCCATTTGTGGAGGCAAGCTCCCGTCTCACTTGACCTTTGGAAGAGAATTTTCCCAAACTGCTTCTAACCATATCCCATCCAAAATTTCCCACTGAGTCATGCAAGAGCCAGGCATACACAATAAGTTATTGCAACAATGTTTTTCTTCAGCACCACCAGCGTTACAACATCTTAATCAGAAGATGGTTGAGTCTTATGGTTTGAGTCTTCTACATCAGGATATATAGAAATCCAACATCTCAGGGCCATTTAGTGGAAGCAAAACAAATGAGCTTGTCTATGACGCCACCTGCATGAGAATCAGCTACCAGGCTGTGTGATGTGTAGATTTGGAGTCCCTGCTGCCCCTACTTCCGGAGGTTGCCCGCTCCTTGGCACCTGGCTCCTCCCACGTGGTATCTTCACTTCTACAACTCTCTTTGCTTTTGCCCACTGGCTTTACTCATAAAAGAACCCTGTGGTTTGGCCAGACAGCTCAGCGGACTAAAGGGCCTGCTTAGGCAGATGCAGTGACTTGGGTGAGATCCTCGGCATGCTGAGACAGTGACTGAGACTGGGCGTGGTGATGTGAGCCTATAATCCCAGCTCTTGGGAGGCTGAAAACAGGAGGATCACTGAAGTCTGATTTGTGTAGTGAAATCCTGTAGACCCTGTGTTGAATACATTTAGAAAAAAAGAATTCCGTGGTTAGACTGGGCTTGCTTGCACAGTCCAATGGAATCTCTTCCTCTCAAGGCTTAATCACATTTACAAAGTACCTTTTGCCATGGATGCAACATATTCACAGCTTCTTGGGAGAAGGTGACATCGTGGGTTCTTTGGGGACCATTATTTTGCCTAATGTACTCAGCTTCAGAAAAACACACTGCTAACACTGAGTCAAATTTAATAGGAACAATGAGTTCTATGACTCTGGACTTGGAAGCAGCGACAAGGAACGAAGGAAGTGACACAAAAATCTGAAAAACAAGGAGTGGAGAAAGGCAAATCAGAATTGTGTTATAATTAGAGTTTTGCTTGGTTTTCCCTGGTTAAGAGTCCAAATAGAAATGTGACACTGTCACTCTTAGGAGAAGGAAACACTCCAGCACTTCCGCCTTCGTTCCCGTGTCTCCTCTCCAGGTCCCTCTCTTCATGTGCAAAGATGCACACTCCAGAGCAACAGGCGGTGGCCACTGTGTTGAGGGGGCAGCAGCTCCCATGCCACCGGCACTCACCTGCAAGACACGATAGGTCCTATTTTTTTTCAAGAAAAGTTAACAAATGCTTAAGAAGGAACTTCTGCATTTTACTAAAATTATGGATTCCCTAGGATTTCCCCCTTATACATTATTACATATTAAAAATAAAAGATTCTAAGGATTCTGTGGGAGGGCCAGCCAAATAGCTCAGCAGATTAAAGTGCCTGCAAGTAGGCTCAGGGGCTAGGAGTTTGAGTCCCAAGCCTGCTTGCCAGCCCCATCCCCAGGGCATGCTGAGGCTGTAATTGAGATTAGGCATGGTGGCAGCACCCGTAATCCCAGATCCTGGGAGGCTGTAAAAAGGTGGATCACTACAAGCCCGATCTCGTAGTGAGACCCTGAACACCCTGTAGACTCTTCCCTAAAATACAGGGGGGGAAAAAGATGCATGATCATGAAGGAAGTCCACATTTTCTGATGAGAGCACATAAAGGCAAGTTACAAACTCGGGGCATTGTGCAGATGACAATAGAGGTCAATACTCTAACATCAAGATTGCTGGCCTGGGGACCATCAGTGAAGTCTGTCACTTAATCACCCCTTTCCTCCACGAGAAGAGAGGAAGTGTCATTAGCAGCAAAAGGTGGCAGCACTAAACACTCCATATTTCTGCGATTTTTCTATTTTCCCCCATGGTTTAGAGTGAAGAATGAAAAGAGAAGTTTAGAGCTCCTTCCAAAGCCTTGAGGGGGAGTCTACTTTTTTAACATGACTTCATCTTCAAAACTCTCACCAATTTTTGTCTTTCAGAACTGTGAAGCCAATCACAAGACCAAAGCCTGAGTCAGCAGAGTAGGAGCCTTTCATTTCTGGCCAGAAGTCAAAGTGGAAATAGACTTCAAAATGAGCTTTCTAACCCTTGGGGCCCGGGAAGTTATAGGTCTAGGATAAAAGAAATGAGAGAGAGATGGGCTCATAAAGGGGGGAGTGTCTTTTTTGATTCCTAGAAATAGTTAGAGATTTTCCAGAAATTCACACACATACACACATATTTTTTCTCTCGTTTTATGGTTCTTTCTGGTCACTGTCAGGCCACAGAGGAGGGTGTCAGTGTGTAGATGAGATTAGAGTGAAGTTGATGTTTGTCTAGTCAGCATGCTGGCTACCATCTTAGCTCTAATCAATTTTGAGTAGCTCACCAGACGAAGAACTTGACTGCAGATGCCCAGTCCTCGAAGATAAACAAGATTTGTGTGGGACAGAAATTCAGCTAGGTCAGAAAGACGGTGTAGGATTCAGGTAGACTAACAATCTGCTCTGGTTTTAGCAGTTCAGGCCACATTATTTTTAAAATGTTGAGGAACTGATGTTTAAAACAAGAACTTTGTCGGTAAGTTTATTGGCACAAGTAAAGGAATGTGTAGACAGAACTAAAAATGTAACCAAAGAATAAATAATAAATTGAGTCCCAGAGGAGATTAAGAAAGTCAACAGCATGGAAAAAAATGAGGGCATGTGTCTTTCTCAGAAACTCAAAGAAAGCTGAGATGAAGTTGTGAAACTTAGTGGGAAGGTAAGGAATTTGGTTCCTGAGAGCCCAAAGGTGCCTCACAAAGGCATGCAGTGACCCTATCCATTATTTTGGAGGATTAAAGACCATACAAAAAATTGCTGTGAGGACACCAGTGAAGGTTTGGCATACTTGCTGAGGACAACGCAGAGAGGGAGCCAACCAGAATTTCAGACAGGTTCAAAGGCCCCTGTAGGATTGGAGGCCAGAGATACATAAGAGCAAAAATCCCCATATGAGTCTTTCCAATAGCCTAAATATAGAAGTAGAAAAAGTGGATAGAAGGATTAATCCACATTTATGTACTTTCTGGACTAAGTAAAAAGGGGGTGGGAGGATGGGTAAAAGGTGCAGGCAGAGAGAGCCATTGAAGCTGCAGGAGAAGAGGGAAGCTGTCATCAGTTCAGGAAATTCGGAAGACTGAAACATGAAGAGGACATGGCCAAGTAGCCTGACCTTAAATACTGGCCTAAACATCCTAAAACCCATCTGGAAGCTTCCCATTAAGCCAAGACAAGAATCTCAACTGACAAAGATAGTGTACTAGATCTTCAGGCTCTCCCAACAAATTACCACAAACAAAGTGGTTTTAAACAAGGGGAAAGCATTCCCTCTGTTTCATATTTCTGAAAAAAACAGAAGTACAAGACCAAGGTGTTGCCAGGCACCCTCCTTGGAAGCACATATAGGAAAACACTTCCTCTATTCCTTCCTTAACTTCTTTGGCTTGTGATCATATCACTCTAATCTCTGTCTCTCTCTGTCTCTCTCTGTCTCTCTCTGTCTCTCTCTCTCTCTCTCTCTCTCTCTCTCTCTCTCTCTCTCTCTCTCTCTCTCTCTCTCTCTCTCTCTCTCTCTCTCTCTCTCTCTCTCTCTCTCTCTCTCTCTCTCTCTCTCTCTCTCTCTCTCTCTCTCTCTCTCTCTCTCTCTCTCTCT